>JAVTVY010001493.1:0-35974 GCA_036873755.1 Hanleya hanleyi | reverse complement strand
AATCATTTTAATGATTTCAGAGGGTGATAAATTTAGTGTAATGATTGTATTTTGTATAAAAGTTGCATGGGATTGAAATATTCGAGAATTCGGTGTACTTTCAGCTAGACAATCAGCTACACCTACTAATTATGACGACATGATGTAGTCTTCTTTTCAAGAAGTAGCATTTTCACCAAATAAAGCTTGTAAGACTCCATTTTTCAGTTCAGAATGTGATGATAATGAAATAATCTCATTATTTTGCCAGCTCTCATATCAAAGACTTTATTTCAGTCGATTGTCATGATACAAAAAATAAAATAAAATCTTCAAGAATTTTATATTCAAAACAACATTCTTGGCATAAAAAAAGTCCACGATTAATTTTCCAAATGTTTTCAATGTTTTTGATGTTGTTCAAAATTTAAAATTATATGTTTCCTAAGAATACTAAGTTTCGTAATTCAAATTTTAATAATGGAACTACAAAAACACAACATAATATTCAAAAGTCTAGTAGATATATTAAGTTAAATCATAATTTTGGCACAAAGCAGATGCTTCAAGCCGCCCATCTCCAGACTGTTTGAATGATGCTGCTTTGTCAGCTCGGCTCCTCCGCCCGCCATCTCGATCACATGAATTTTTTCGTCGACTGCTGTTTCAATCCCTTTATCGTTAGTTTCTAGGTGATGTTTCCTCACGCACTCTAAAACAGAAGCAGACAAGGCGTTGGTCAAAATTATCCTGATAATAATGATTGAAAACAAGAACTTTATACGATTGTAAGATCATATGGAAAACATCATCAGTGGTTATATATTTCTGGCTAGTAATCATATTATCAAACCAAACCTCAAGGGAGAATTGCAAAAGCAAACCATTCAGACTAATCAAAACAGCCTGCGCCCCGTCCCAACCAGAGTTAACAGTGTGTGTAATGCTTAAAATCTCTTTAATTACAAAATGGGTTTCATTAGAAACAAGACCTCAACTGAGCCCAAGATATGCCCTTAAATACATAGTAGACAATAACAGAGTTATCCCCGAAAAGGAGAAAGGAAGAGAATAGCCTATGAGATAAGCCCAATAAAGGGATGCTTAAGAGATAATCATCAGATCAGCTGATCAGTGATGTGTCAGTGATATTATGGGATTAATTGATTAACATGTTTCAGGAAATCATACAGCATATTATGATGATCAATGATTTCAGGGCATAAGCTTGATTCTTATGGTGAACCTGTTTATGAAGTTTCAAAATCATATATGACGTGATAAGTTCCTACGAAGTAGGCTACCATCTGCAAATTGTCCGGTAGTCATTGAGTGAGTGAATGAGTGAGTGACTGAGTCCATCCGAATCCTTCCGTCGGCAAAATAAGGAGAACCGTTGACATTATAACCTTGATTTTTTGTATGAAGGTGCATTAGTGGACTGTTACCAGCAAATTCTGAGCTGACCGAATTCTGATAAAAATTTGATTTATAATTATTTTTTAAATTATTTATTGATGACTCAGCGAGTGTACTGTCATGCCCATCGGGAACCCGTGGCTGTATGTTTCACTGTGACTTTTGGAGGTTCCCTGATACGGCATATCACGGTTGGACACACCGGTTCTCGTAAAATCACCGAAGTTAAGCGACTTTGAGCCCGGTCAAGACTTGGATGGGTGACCTCGTGTTGTACTGCTGGGCTGATAAGTGTCCAGGTTAATAGGAACTGAGGGCGATAATAGTTGCTACGCTAATGACTCACCAGCGGTGACATCTGGGAAAGTTAATAGTATCCACTGTCAATTAGAGACTGCTATATAAATTCTCTCACGGTAGCACATAGGGCCCCCAAGTCATCTCTCGAGTACACACTTAAATCATATCAAATCCTACTTTGTAGGTCCTGTGACGTTAGTCACACTACCATGTGACATTCACTAAAACGAATACTAGATGGAAGTGGTGGTTTCAACAATTAAGGGGCATAAATTGTAAGGGGAAACAAGTTGGATCAGGTCGTGTACATCGTGTACGTGTGTACATCTTCATATGGTGACGATAATACGTGGCAAATTTCTACAGAATCTAGCAAAATTTCTACCAGGAATTGTGTTGTGTTGACTAGAGAAGGCAGCACATAGAATGCAGACTCATTCTTCTTGGCCAAAAAAAGAAAAGAGGTGTAGTCTGAATTTGTAGTCCACTCAGCTATACAAATTATTTATCCTACTGACTGAACACAGTATTATTCAATGAATCCTTCCTTTGCCTCTTTTCCTGACCACCTCTATCTATGGGCAGCATCAGTGCCTAATATCTCTTTCATATGGTGGTGTGTCTGACATCATTTCCCCACAAAAGGCTTAAAGCACCAGTCTGAAATCAAATTACATGATCATTTAGCACATATATCATTTGTGCTGACAAATTAATTCAAATGTTCATGCTGGTGAATCAATTCGAAAGTGGTATTTGTTTCATGTCTTCAAGGAGAGTTAATAGTTTGTGTGCAATCGCTGAAAAATGCAAATAAAAATTAAATATTATAATATCCTCCCCAAAAAACCCTGATCTAAATGGAGATAATATTACCACCAAATAAACTACTAGGACAGTTCATACATGATTTGTTTAATAAGTAAAATAAAGAATCAAATAGAGTGTACTATATTGTATCCTGGAAAATTTTACTCACAATTGGCTGAGACAGAATCTTGACTACTGCCAATATGTTTCAGTAACAGTTTTATTCATTAAGCAGGCTTCTGCAAAAGATAGAAATAAAATGAATTAGAGCAATGAAGTTAAAGGAGTTGATTACACATAATCTGTAAACATGTAATCATTCAATACTTGTCAGTGTAAATTACCGAATACAAGTCAAATTAACATGATTGAGGCTTTTTCATAGACAATTACATTCCACTCGCGGGTAATATTCAATCTATAAATAAGCCTGTATCTAGTAATTTATTTCTCATAGATTAATATCTATACAAAATGCAATAACATGAAATTAATACAAATGCTGGTCCTGTAGGAAATTATGTTTTCATTCTATTAGCCTGACAAATCACTACATTATCCTTCAAGAAATATTTAATATCTCATTGACAATAGAATGAATACCACATGTAAATGAAATCATTCAATTCCTCAATATAATTATCCAATCAGTTAATGGAGACAACTCTGTATAGCAATGTTGCAATATTAAAGAGAGGTAAATCTCGTTTTTGGCGCGACAATAACCTTTGCCTGTGCCCATTGTTTCTCTGAGCTAAATTAATTAATTAATACGTCGTTTGCCAAACCAATCAACTATATTGATGTTTTACCGATCAAATGATTACGTTAACTTAACGACAAAAGCAGTAATTAATGTGTTAGTTGAACAAACAACGAAATATGGCATCTAAATAATCCATTTACTATGGAAGTCACGTCATTCACGCTATAGAGTACGACAAGAAGGATGTCGGGACCGTTGGATTACTTTCGGTGAAAAGTTGCCCTGCGCATGCCCACACTGTAAAAACGCTGAGTAAACGTTCAACCATAAAGTGGATGTAACTCGGTTGCAACCATAAACTGGTTCAACGTAGCACCAAGCAAAGTTCAACGTTGAACTGAAATGAGGTTAAACGTTCAACACGAAAAGGTGTAACGTTGAACTGAAAGGTAAACGTTGAACCAGTTTCTGGTTCAACGTTTAACCATGGAAAACCCTGAACCAAAATTTGGTGTTACCTATAACCAATTACTGGTTCAACGTATAACCAGATTCAGGTTCAATGTTTTCTCAGAAATAGGTTCAACGCACAACCACATCAAGGTTAAACGTACAACCACATCAAGGTTTAACGTTCATCCAGATGCAGATTTAAATGAAATCTGCACCGGATTGTTGTGGTGCAAATTGTACATGTATTTGCAGATTTAGTTAAATTCTAAATTCTTGCAAATACATCGGAACCATATGAGCAACCAAGTTACATCCCAGTGTTATTTCAGTCATCAGTGAAAAGTATATCAACCTGTAAGAAAGTGAAGGATATTTCAGAACATACATCAACAAATACACACTAATTGAAATAAAATTCATATATTTAAATCATATTCGGATATAATCTAATAACAGATCTGATTTCTAACAGTACGAATACCTAGCTTCATCTATATACAAGAGTTCATGTGAAATCGATATCTTTGCATATTTGTATCCCAAATCTGACGCCAGGGGGCGCTGCTTGGGGTGCGGCTATGAGTCGCTGGATGACGAATAAGGAACTGTGAACCGCGGTCTAAATTTATGAATGCTCTAAATAAACACTAGACTATTTGCAATCAAATGAACAACTAAAGATATGAAAAGCTAAAATGTAAACATTGAATTCTACCAATTCATGAATCACAGAAACCACAAGTAACAGGGGTTACAATAATGGGGAAGGGAGTCTGGGGAGGTTTAGTAACATCCAAGATGGTACCACCTACAATAAGTTTGATGCCTCCTTTTCAACTGATGTTAGACTCATAACACTCCTCATCTAAGGAATGAAAACTTCAAGATGCAAAATGATTATCATGATTATTATTAACTTTTTTTAGCTTACTGCTGTATGATGAAATATTACTGTATACATATGGCATAATTGTCTGTTAATATCACCGATCTGAAATATTTGAGTGAGCAAGTTAATTTCATTTTATCACAGTTTAGTTTTGGGACCTACATACATAGTTTATGTGTGTCCAACCTTCCTACACATAGTATAGGTGATCGGACTTCACACAGCGACCTATTCTGGGTACATGTTATATCACTGATTTGAGTGAGCTAGTTAATTGCATTTTATCACAGATTAGTTATGGAACCTACATACATAGTTTATGTGTGTCCAACCTTCCTACACATAGTATAGGTGATCGGACTTCACACAGCGACCTATGTATTCTGAGTACATGTTATATCACTGATTTGAGTGAGCTAGTTAATTGCATTATGGGACCTACATACATAGTTTATGTGTGTCCAACCTTCCTACACATAGTATAGGTGATCGGACTTCACACAGCGACCTATGTATTCTGAGTACATTTAATATCAATGATTTGAGTGAGCTAGTTAATTGCATTTTATCACATATTAGTTGGGACCTATATACATAGTTTATGTGTGTCCAACCTTCCTACACAGAGTATAGGTGATCGGACTACAAACAGCGACCTATGTATTCCGAGTACATGTATTTAACATCACTGATCTGGGATAATTGAGCGAATTATGGACCTACATACAGAGTTTATGTGTGTCCAACCTTCCTACACAGAGTACAGGTGATCGGACTTCACACAGCGACTTATGTATTCCGAGTACATGTATTGTAATATCACTGATCTGAAATATTTGAGTGAGATAGTTAACTGCATTTTATCAGATTAGTTATGGGACCTACATACATAGTTTATGTGTGTCCAACCTTCCTACACATAGCATAGGTGATCGGACTTCACACAGCGACCTATGTATTCTGAGTACATGTTATATCACTGATTTGAGTGAGCTAGTTAATTGCATTTTATCACAGATTAGTTATGGGACCTACATACATAGTTTATGTGTGTCCAACCTTCCTACACATAGTATAGGTGATCGGATTTCACACAGCGACCTATGTATTCTGAGTACATGTAATATCACTGATTTGAGTGAGCTAGTTAATTGCATTTTATCACAGATTAGTTATGGGACCTACATACATAGTTTATGTGTGTCCAACCTTCCTACACATAGTATAGGTGATCGGACTTCACACAGCGACCTATGTATTCTGAGTACATGTTATATCACTGACTTGAGTGAGCTAGTTAATTGCATTTTATCACAGATTAGTTATGGGACCTACATACATAGTTTATGTGTGTCCAACCTTCCTACACATAGTATAGGTGATCGGACTTCACACAGCGACCTATGTATTCTGAGTACATGTAATATCAATGATTTGAGTGAGGTAGCTAATTGCATTTTATCACATATTAGTTGGGACCTATATACATAGTTTATGTGTGTCCAACCTTCCTACACAGAGTATAGGTGATCGGACTTCACACAGTGACCTATGTATTCTGAGTACATGTAATATCAATGATTTGAGTGAGCTAGCTAATTGCATTTTATCACATATTAGTTGGGACCTATATACATAGTTTATGTGTGTCCAACCTTCCTACACAGAGTATAGGTGATCGGACTTCACACAGCGACCTATGTATTCCGAGTACATGTATTTAACATCACTGATCTGGGATAATTGAGAGAATTATTTAATTGCATTTTATCACAGTTTAGTAATGGGACATACATACATAGTTTATGTGTGTCCAACCTATCATTGATCAGGGATATTTGAGAGAGCCAGTTAATTGCACATTATCACAGTTTAGTTATGGGACCTAAATACACAGTTGAAGTGTGTAAGACCTTCCTACAAAGAGTATAAGTGGTCAGAATTCACACAGTGACTTATGTACCCGAGTCAAATTATATTACACAATGTATTAATGATCTGGGACATACCGAGTCATAATATGGTAAATAAAAATTCATATCCACCTTCCTGTACAGAGTACATGTAAAGGTGGTCAGACTTCACACATTGACTTTTGTCTCTGAAGTCAATTATTCGTCATGTATCGATGATTTGTGATATATCGAGTGTTGCATTGTTTTCTTGTATTCAACATCACAGTTAATTCATAGTAAACAACACCCTTGTCTTCTCATCTACTTGTAGCTGCAGAGTGTTATGTTGGGCCATCTGCTTCAACAGATGAGAGGGCTACAGGTATATGCACATTGTTCTTCATTCTATCACAGTAATGAGACTTTGTTTGCATACGATGGTGTCACTTTTCTATCACCAGTAGTATGCCGGCCATTGTGGTTGATTTTTTTGTAAGGGTGTTCAGGAATGCTGAAGATTCAACACAGTTCCGTTTTGTTCCTCTTGTATATGTAATATGGTACCACAGCTTTAGCCTGAATATTTGTTGTATCACATTACCATTTCATCTTTTCTGTCACATCCAATGATACCGGTAGCCATTATCTTGTGATGCAGGCATGTCAGAGACCAATTATTTCACATAGTCCAAGTTATGAAATAATGCACACACTTCCACCATCATCCGAAACCCTGTAATGTATCATCCGAAACCCTGTAATGTAGTGATCCGCACTGTGACGTGTCTCTGATCTTTCTTGCAAGCAGTTGGTCCTATTAAACAAATAAAGAATTGTGCAATATAATTTGTCTTCACTATCCTGTCAATATAAGCTTACATTTGTAAGTACCATTCTATAAAATCTGAACTCATCAACTGTACATTGAGCCATCTGCAGATGAAGCCTTGATGACCCCCCCACTCACCAACAGAGTGGCAAAATTATTCATTCTTGTTGCTGGTTTTAGTATGGTCTATGAGCATCATATATCTGATTATTAGCATTGAAAATGACAGATTATTCCTTACATCTTCAATCGCGATAAAATCCATTACAAGATGATGATGTTCACTCTGTGGGAGCCATATACACTGTTGCCTCCTTCATCTTCCTCCAACAGTCAGACTCAAACAAATGGCTTCTTTCTGACCTTCTCCCTGTTACACTTCCTGTAGGAGAAAATATTAAATGGAGTAAGATCTAATATAACTAATTTATTCATAAAGGTTGGGGGAAATATCCCGATTTTCATGACAAGCACTCACTCACTCGGCCCCTCGCAACCCCTGGCAATTTCTCATGCCACCACCCTGCCTCGGGAATATCTCATGAAATCAATCCCACATGGTCTTGCCACATAAAAATAGTATATATTTTCACCACCCCCCCCCCCCCTCCTCCCCCACACACACACTTTACCACCATGCCCCCTTATCTGGATTGGAAAAAAAAATCATAATTACTAACATGGATATTATGGTATACTAATTTGGTAGCTACCACCCTATGTTGCATGTTTGTAAATCTCATCCATTTGCCTCTTGACCCCGCCCCCCCCTCCCCCCTAACTGGATGTGTATGTAGTGGGCATGGGGGGGGTTATGTAGTGGGCATGCTGGGGGGGGGGTTATGGGGTAATACATGGTACAGCTATGATGTATCATTTATCAAGTCTTATCAATGACTTCTCAAATTTCCTTCGATTGTGTCCTTGTAATGTATTCACTTACTACTTGTCATCCATCATGGTGTATTTCATAAACATCAAAATGACTTCTTCATCGATCAGGCACTAGGGCAGCTGGACTTCTCACACTTCTCACTTGATCACTGGATAAACAGTTACACAATGTTGACATGATATTACCCCATTGGACACAAAATGTTGCCAACATTTGATATAGTCTTACAACATTATGTAACTATTATAAATTCATTGGACTGATTAGAATTTCAGGCAAAATTGAGGGGTGACTGAATGTTAATAGATGTTTTGAATTATTATAGGATTATAACATGCATAGGAATATGTCCAGTGAACAATACTATATAATGTCTTAATGTATTTGTTTTTGTTTTTTTTGGAATAGGAGATTAATGCATATTAGTTTGCAAGGACCTTAGAGTTTAACAATCCACAAAGCGTATTGCAAGTATTTTTGTGGACAACGCGGCTGATAATTACTGGTATCCATATGTATATAGCTGTTGACCTATGCAGATATAGTGACAGTTTAATTAATTCTTTTTTTGGAAATACATAGGAAATTATATAGCCTGTAAGGGCCTTAGATTGCACTCATCCACAACTGGTATGGAAAAACGACATGCTAAATGTAATAAGTGATTGGAAATTGCAAAATATCGCCAAGTGGTAACAGTAAATTATATCAATGACATATTAAAACAGACAACAGACAGCAAAATTCTTTCACGCAATGAATAAATGAACGGAGAATGAACAATGAAGCATAGCCCAGTTTTCGACACAGCTTCGATTTCAAAACATAAAGCTAAAGCAACGGGGACGAGATTTCTGTGCGTAACGTATCCAGTGTTGAAGCGCAGTTCAAACAATTGTTTGTCCATATTACTTACCAGAAAACAGATGTAACGGGACGAGTAATGTTCATTGTTAAGCTGCCAACAACACCACACGTTCGCCTCCTCACACTGCAATCCAGCAGGTGGCGCTTCATAAAACGAAGGACGATAACCGATGGCCAGTTGAACCATAGTCCAGTTGAACGTTGAACCAAAAAGTGGTTCTTTTGACGACCACCGCGGGAAAAACAATAACGAGGGCGGGAAATACGTTGAACCGAAAAACAGTTGAACGTATACTCGGTCGGGAATAATTTTGACCCACACAACAGTATTACGTCTTTCATTTTTGATAACTTCTATGATTGTTTCTGACTGTTGATAGGCTATTTTATGAGCGAAAATAGTAATATGCCATCAAAATAAGTGCATAACAGCGAAGTTTTCCAAATCGACACGCGTTATTAACGACTTTCATTCAGTTTTAAGCATAACCACATGGTTTATTTGGAAAAGTCTGCAGAATTTAACTTAATATTAATAAGAAAATTACTCCCTGTTCTCAGACATTCATATCCCATTGTTTCGGTCATGTTGGTGTCGTTTTACCATGCACGGAGTTTCATGTGGTTGAACGTATAACCAGTTATAGGTTGAACGTAGAACCAATAATAGGTTCAACGTTTACGCCCAAGCTAGTATCATGTGGTTATACGTAGAACCAGTTATAGGTTGAAAGAAGAACCAATAACAGGTTCAACGTTTACCTCCATGCAAGTATCAATATATGCTTGAATTCGAACTGAAAACGTTCAACCAGATTCCGGGTAAACGTTTACTGTCATTAAAAATTGGTTCAACGTTGAACTGATAACAGGTTGAACATTTACTCCCTGAAATTGGCCGTTTTTACAGTGCACTCATCAATGAGGCCTGGAGTCTAGGTGAGCCATCTGTGGTCCAAATGGGTCGTGTGGGGCTTATGTTGAAGTGCTCGTGGTGTAGAATCAGACTGGTGTGGGATTTATTGGAAGTTACGTCAATCAGTGCATGCGTAATCGGAAAGTAGTAGATAAAGAGCATTTGGGTGGGAGTTTTGGGGTAGGTGTGATCATTGTTATTGTGGAGTAAACTACAGGGTGTAGGTATTTGTACGACTTGTCTGTCGCCGTAGAGTATGATGGGAAGGATCGCCGGGCCGTTGGGTGCATTTCGCTGGAAAGATTTAGTGCTCACTCGTCAGGCCGGCCCGACATGGGCACTTTGGGGCCTAGACAAACCATCCGTGGTCCAAACGGGCCGTGTAGGATATCGTATTGAAGCATTGGTGGCCTCAACATAGATCTAGTCAGACTGGAGTGGGTTTTATTGTCGTCAATTAGTCGAGAAAGATGGACTTTCGGGGGAGGGGGCACGCATGGGCGCGTTCGGGGTATAGGTGGGCTATCCATGTCCAAATATAACTTATAGGACCGAGAGGCCTCGTGGTCTAGACTACGACTGAGCTGTCCTCATATACAGTAACGCTTAGGTGGGATGAAGACAAGATAGTACGAAGACACGGTAGGATGAAGACACGATAGTACGGAGACACTATAGAATGAAGACACTAGAGTACGATGGCACGATAGGATGAAGACACTATAGAATGAAGACACGCTAGTACGATGACACGATAGGATGAAGACACTATAGTATACGAAGACACGGTAGGATGAAGACACTAGAGTACGATGAGACGATAGGATGAAGACACGATAGTACGAAGTCACGATAGGATGAAGACACTATAGAATAAATATACGCTAGTACGATGCAATAGCATGGCAGTGCGATGATACGATAATACAAAGACACTATAGTAGGCTACGATGGCACAACAGCGCGAGACGCGGAAGTACGACGACGTAATAGTACGATAGCACGATAGTACGATAGCTCGATAGTGTGACGAAACGATAGTATAACACCATGAAAATACGTACACGACAGTACAATGTGACGATGAAGCGATAGTGTGATTTACCGGGGCTCAATTACATTGGGAGACGTCATAATATATTCGTGTTCACTGATGGTACGGCGTATCATGTTGGGCACACCGGTTCTCGTCAGGTCACCGAAGTTAAGTAAAAGTGAACCCGGTCAATACTTGGATGGGTGACCGGGTGCTGTACTGACTGGGCTGATCAGTGTCCAGGATAATAGGAACTGTGGACGCTGCCGTGTCCAAGCACATTTTGGTACCCCCGTGATATGAGCGAGAAACTGTTAAATACAACGTTAAATCCCACTCACTCACTCTTGTTCACTGGCGCAAATGTCAATAATGCCGTGATCGGTCAAAGATGTGTGCACGGTTTATTATATGGCATCAATGACCTTTGTCAACTCGAACAGGAATACATTATGACGCCATTCCATGCAATCAAGGCCCGGTACAAGAAACACCGTTTAATGGAGTTTTATATGGAGATAATTACAAAGTTATTTCGAGCGTGATATACATGTATGATCAATATCACGGAGTAATGGTAGTCATTTTGTAGAGTTGGGCTTGTCATACACGCTGCAAAAGAGAAAATGTTTTCAGAGTTAACTATTGATTTTTGACGAGCCCCAAATTAGAGGACTAATTAAATGGACAAACTTTAGTTCTTTATTAATGAAGGTTATCAAAAAATACAAAAAACGCGTCTCATTCCGCCTTGTCAATATTTTAACATTCCACTTTAGAAAATAATATCGGTTCTCTAGAGTATTTTTTCTACGCTCTAGGAAATGACGGTCCTAATTTACATTAACAGCTCGGAAACACAAACTTATTAATCCGTGAATATTAAAGCTCGAAGTTGGAAGAGTTGATACACAGAGCCAGTGTACAAAGTTACAAGGCATGAGCGACAGGCATTAAACTTTGAATGGAAAATAATTAGTTATCTTTTACAGAGTTTATCGTCACCAAATCTCATGAAAAATTTACTCTTTTCCAGGATTACCTTTTCGACGGTCAAAAGGTAAATTAAATAGATTGCGAGCGGTATATGCTGATTGTTCGCTTTAGGAAATTACAAACTTTGAGGATGTTCAGCTTATTGCTAATCGATTTCAATTACACCGTTTGCTCTTGTATGTTTCAAGTACAATATGTATATAAATAGTATACACAGCCAGACAAATGGCTGTGTAATCCCAAAGGGACAACTAAATAAGGACATATTTACATCAGCAGTCATATCTTTTTTTCTTCGAAAGAGATGCTCTCCAAAACGGGGAACAACAGCGCCCCTACATCCGGCCATTCAGGAATGGATTCGTTACGCCTTTTCAGTTCTATCGATCGAATTTGGTCGAATTTTATAACTATGCAGAATCATCATCGAAGCACTGCTAAGTTAAAAAAAACAAACAAATTGGGTCGCCTTTCGTGCAATATGTTATCGTTAAATATAACTAAAACTAGATTAATGTTTGTACAACCAAACTCTAAGGCTAATATACCATTTCTACCACAATTATATATCATGGGCTCCGAAGTTGAACAGGTCAAAGTTATAAGTTTTTTGGTATCTACTTCAATGACAAACTGAGCTGGCCCACTCATACAAACGAAGTGTGTAAAAGAAGTATCTAGGAACATAGGGATTATCCTTTGTGTAAAAAATGTTTTAACGTGAAAACTTTACGAATCCTTTACCAGTCTCTAATCTATCTTTATCTGCAATACTGTAACCTGATATGGGGCAATACATACCACAGTCACCTTCCGCCTTTAACCCTACCTGGGCCTGGGGGGGGGGGGCATTATGGCCCCCCTTACCAAACTTTCTGGGCCATCTCCGGAACGACGAAAAATGGAGTGCTGAAACTCCGGGATTTTATAGTTTATCATATTGGGGTCATTTTGAGCCCATTTGCATAACCTCCTGAGCAGAGGATCATGGGTAAATTCAAGATGGTGGCCACGTGGGGTACCAGAAAAGTGATGTTTTGGTCATATTTCTTCAAAATTTCTGCTTTTCCGCGATGAAAAGTGGGCAAAAACTATTCTATTTCACATCACATTAATATTTACTAATGTATCATGTAGTTTGTGCGGAGAAATTGCATGAATAAAAAAATCGGAAAATCCGACCGAAAAATGACGTCACTGTGACGTCATCAAAGCGGCCATCTTAGATTTTTTTACATTTTCTGGTAGAGATTGACCCAAGGGTATAGTGTTGTAAGTTTCAGCTCCCTAGCTCAAAAGATAAGAAAAATAATTAGGGGGGGGGGCATTTCGACCCCCCCCCCACCAGCCCTGGGCAGGTCACAAAAAGCCCAGGCCAGATAGAGTTAACTAAACTACAAATAGAGCAAAAAAGTTATCGCATTAATATATTACCTACATCTTCAGAGTACATGTAAAAGGGACTGTACTAACCCCCTCACCCTACCCATCAGAGAATGAGATCAGCCTAATCAAGGAGATCAACGGAGAAAAACTGCAAACATGGTATAGTTTTTGACGTGCATCAAACTTGACGTCAGTAGATCAGATGTGAATGTCACTGTGACGCAAAAATCAATCACTATATGTTAATAGAAATTAAGTAACACGTTGTTTTATGCTTCTAATATGTTACTATTTTATTAAGTAACACGTTGTTTATGCATCTAATATGACACACGTTTATGCTTCTAATATGTTATTATATATAACTAAATACTATCGATTCAACAAATAATACCTTTATGAATAAAATTGTTTTTAATAAAAATCCGGTAATGTAATAATTTGAGTCACATTACTATTTTTGATAACGAGCTAACAGATTGATACTATGAACAATAACGAAGCACAACTTTGAATAACGCGACGGGTTCCAATAACACCGAACTCCGCATCTGAAAAGAATAACACATATTTGAAATTTGTTTTCTTCGTTACAGCTTTCAGTAATTTCTCAAATCATTCTAATACAGAAGTTATCTCCCTTAGCAGAAATAACCATGACGCGTTTTGGGTCACCTTTTTCGCTCCTAAACGGAGGATTTCGACACTTAAAGATGGCCACTCTAGACACGTTGAACCATACGTAAAAAAATAGTTGAAGATTATTGAAAATTGTTTAATTAAGTTAATTAGCCACAATCCTTGAGAAATTCGAGAAATGAAAAACGGAAATTTGTAAACATACCTTTATTTGTGGTTTAGCTGCTTGAAAACTAAGAGAGGTAATCGACCAAAACATTACGTAATTGTTGCATATTCAGCTCGTACAAAACTGGTTTAAAATTAACAAAAATCGTAAAAATGAACAACCAGGAAATGGTTAAATATTAAAACCAACAAACACGAACACGGTCAGATCATTGCTATTGATTTTAGTAACGAACCATTCAAATTGACATTTTTTACTAAATTTTGTAACGTTATTGATTTTCGTACTTTACTGGATTGATATAGCTAAATACTATCGTTCATAGAATAATATCTTATGAATAAAGTTGTTTCGATATTTATACAAGTGTTAGATATTTCAAATTTTCGGTGCTGATCGGACTCTCAGTAACCAGTCTTCGTCTATAGGCAATTCCCGCGTTCATAATCGTCTTACAACATTAATCGCACCAAAAATTCGAGCAGCCATAAAACAAAAGAAAACTGGACAATGAAAAATGGCATTTGAGTTGTCCTGTCGAGAGATTTGAATATATAATCAGAGAAAGGATATTGAAATATGTAATTGAGTGACTTAATATTTTAATGAATTTGTCTTATTTACATGCAATCACCGAAATTGACCACGGCATGACTGAAAAGCAAAATACCATTCTCGTACACTTTTGTAAAATACAGAACGGATTTCGGTCGTTATTGCTGCATTTCTACTCGGGTTTCCGGATAAGTTGAATGTACATGTATGCAGTCGTCCAGAAATTACAGGCAAACTCTGCTAATTATTGCTCCATAATTGTTTAGAATGGAAGAAATCCTGTGAATTTCTCTCTGAAAAACTTGCTCTAAACTGCTAAATAAATTCATCCATTGTGGCGCGAAGAATATAACCGGTCACAATCCAGAATGAAAGCATCCAAGGCTGCTAAAAACAGGGAAGGAATTGGTCCTGTTCAATATATTTCTGATGTGTCTCTCGTTGCATACGTGATGTGAATTTGTGAAGCTTAGCTCTAATTATTGAAGAGACTTCATCAATACTGTAAAGAAAGTCTAGGCAAATGAGAGTTGCATATGTGGTACCAGTGGACGATGGAAACAATTTTGTTGAGGCGTTCAACTGTTATCACAATTGTTTGACAACCCAATGAAATTACCTTTCCCCGATAAAGAACATAACACCGAAGATTAAAAATTGTATATTATCTGAACTAAACAAGATAACATTTTGGTAGTAACCCTACAATATTGCAGAGGTCGGTGTCCGCATCATAGTGAACGTTGTTGCCCAGGAAGCAGATCGGCTTTATGGTTTATGTATTCATGCACACAGCAACCTGCAGCCAAAGCTTAATGACATTGTTATTGTAGACATGTACAAGAATGAAGTCACTGAATCTGATTCATATTCATAATTTATTTGTGTGGCAATTGACAACCAGAAAATAATATAACTAGCCTATAGGTCTTCTTCAAGATTACACGTATGCCTACCGGTACATCGAATAATTATTTTAAAATCCATTCAGCAATTGCACACAGAAAAAATACCCTTACGTTACTAAAAAATTCAATCACAGAGACAGAAAACCATTATTAACATCAAAAAATAAATTTACCTCCACTGCCTGGCCCAAACGGAAAATTATTTTGTCAACTTCAACAGGTCAGAGCAAAGCACTAAGTGGGGTATATATCCAATCTAATTAAAATTAAATCCTAACGGCTTCCCCATTTGGATATGTCGCTGTTAGGATCTAACCGGCTTGTAGTAAGGCGCGTGTTGACCGATCCCGAGAGGTTTTCATAGTGCTTTGAAGGGAACGTAATGTCAAGTGCTTTCTGGTTGGCTCAGCCGAAGCACACGCCAAGCTGTGGGGGAATCTTCTGATGTTGCCGCCCACCCGCCAGGTTGGCTCCATAATGCGGGGTAGAATTATGGACTCATCCTTGACGTAACCTTGAGTCCATGAACCTATCCCCCCTGCCCGACTCAAGTAAAGTAGTTAAAATGCGGTTGTGATGTCATAAGACTATTAAATATTCATGAGCTGGGCGCTCCGAACACAAAATTCAATTGAAATCAGTAAGATCCTACATAGCGACATATACGATTGGGGAGCATTGATAGGATATTAATTTATTAAGATTGGGTATATATCCCACCTAAGATATTAAATCAAAGTTTGGATATTGAAATATATCCTAATTGGGATATTTTCACCGATTTTCATACTAAACGGCAATGTCGGATTTCGGCATCAAAACTACCAAAAACAAGATAGAATCTACTTCACAAAACTGACAATACGATTGTATAATTTTGCTGACCTTTTCTCGTCGACATTATTATCTGTGCAATTGCAATTACGTGCAATACTTTTTGATGCTGTTGTTGCAGTATACTTCCCATCAATAACCACTGTTGTATGTCTTTAAACGAACAGAAGAACTACTAGCACAATATGCCAGCTTGAACATATTGAAGTATGAAAAAAATATTCAAATTGCGATATTTTATCCCAATTGGGATATATATCCCAGTTAGTCCTTTTCCCTGACCTGTTCAACGAGCTGTCATTACGGATATGGTAAGAATCAAGAACATTACTTTTGCTGGGTGACAAATGATGCAGGACGATAAGATCAGTCAATTTGAAAATTGCAGTAAAAAGGATGCTATCGCTTGATGAAATAAATCAAGTTTTCCTTGCAAGAAATGTTTTCAAACTTAGCACACAAAACGGCGGCTTTCAGTCATGTCATGTGCATGCTTTCAGTCACGCAGTAGCGCGGAAACTTGCAACATTCATTTATTTGATAATATTAACACGTGTGCGCCGGGAAACAAGTAATGAATTGAGTGACGGGTATAAAACGTTTTACACACCTCGATCTGTCCGAATGTCACACTCGCACAGTGTCAAAACTCTCCAGTCGACTGATGGAACGAAAACGAAACTGCCTCCTCGTCTCTCCTTTTCAAACTCGCTCACCGGGACTGCACTATAATTTTGGCAGTGCTGTTCAGCCGATCTTAAAACATGACGTCTTTTCGTAAATTCGGTGTATTTCATTGGCTATCAGAACCGAAGATGAAGTGGGCATATTCCGTGACTACGACCTGTGCCATATTGACCAGTTTACAGACAAAACCCAATCTTTCGAAGAAAATCTCTCAAGATATCAGCAGAAGTGTTGTCCAGGAAACGCATTCGACATATTCTTCAATATCTGCACCTAGAAACGGCTCGTCGTGAGATTAATTCAGAGAAATTATTCGAAACTAGGTCGAACTACTTCATAGCGCATTCAATAAACGGAGTGACGCGGAACTTTCAGTCATTCTCTCATTTTGCGCAGGGGTGTTGTAATGAAAACCATACCGCTTGGATAGATCGCACCTCTGAAATTACCCATAAGCCAGTTCACCTAGCATGGCAAGAAACAGGGAATTTTCCCTGTTTAAAAAAAGGAATAGTTATGTGTCTATAGAAAAGTGTATATTGTCTGTTGCAGAGATTACTCGGGTAAACCATTTTGAAATGCATCCCTCGAAAAGACAACAACGGTAATTGCAAGTGATGTGTTCAATTTTCGGAAAGCTCGTCGAAGCAGCAGAGAATAAATAGGTGTATTTACCTTCTGTTAATCCGCGTGCTAATGTTGCCAGTTCTTTAAATCACCCCGCGTGGTTTGTCGTCGGAGATACATAGCTACAAGAGCATTATGTTTGTTTATAGACGTGCAATAACCTCCATAAGCGCCTTTATTCAAATATTGGTCGTATTTAGACACAAATACTTCTCACAGGTCCTACAATGCCACCGGGATGTTACTGTGGCATTTCCATTGCTAGGCAATCACAGTGAATCCTGTCTAAGCCAGCCACATCTTGGACCAATATGACAGTCAGGTGGAAACTGTTCCAGTTTGTTTGCACATTTGCAATTTTTTACCTGTGTTGGTTTGGACAGGGTTCACCCTATTTCCATGGATCATCACAGTCCAGCAGTCAAGATGCAGACAGACTAAAATGTTAATAAATCATGGAAATTCAACAAACATTTTATTTCAAATCTATCTCATACTTAATAACATATCAAACTTGCATGATCAGTTTGTTATGCATTAAAGATGGAGTATGTACTCCTTAAAAATTTACCATCTGGACTAAATCCATAATCCACATTCACCAAGTATATGCACACACACAATGCAAAATATCTACAGGTCGTCCACTCACAATACACGTTACTGCTGAAGCAAAATCCATGCCTCAATTGGCTGTTGTTAAGATTCACACAGTCATGTGTTCCACACAAACACAGTCTTGCACAAGACCGCTTATATTAATTCCATATGTTCCGATGTGAGGGTGTCATAATTGCATTTTCCTCACTGGTTAACCCACTAAATGTGGATTGGTGTTATCTTAGTTTCGTCTTTGTCATTCACTACACAGATTGCAAACTTCGAAAACGTAAAAACCGGCTGATTACAGTAGGTTTTCTCTGCATGTATTCCATTCACACCCAAACACACGCCAAATTTCAGTTTCTTTCAATGATAGACTTCTGAAGATTCAAGTTCCTTCAGGTAAGGGATTGTGTAGGCATCTGGTTCCCTTGAGCAAGTATCATTTGGTGGGTGCACAAACCTGCAATGGATAAAAGCACAGCATAAAATGATATATACCAAACAAATACTGATTTGTCATATTTTACAGACAATTTATATCTCCCTGCACATCCTGGAAATTTGTTAATTGATGAATATAATTGCATATGTAACGGTGGGGTTGGGGGAGGGGAGGGAGATCGGTCGGTGAGTTTTCGTAAACTGCAAGAGTAAGCACTATTTTGCATATGTAAGACTTGCATTCCCGCTCATACTATTTACATAAAAAAAATTGAACTGACTGGCCATATCATTATTGTGTATGCCACAATAAATCCACATTATGCTATGGATATGCAATATTATTTGGTATGATGTTTTTTCACAAATTGATGAGTATTGTGAATGCAGAAACATTTTTTTGAACGGAGAACGGATTGGCCACAATACTTAAATATGCCCCCCTCCCCCTCCTCCCTCCCCCCTAGCTCCCCCACTCTCCTTCTACTGGTCATGTCTACGTACACACGTACAAGTACACAGGTTTAACAGAGTGATGCAGAAGTCATACATACTGATAGCAACATTGGCTCTTCTTTAGCTTAGACTGTACGAATCTCTGTTAAATCAAGATATTAACAGACGGTGTCTGCGTACTGTTCCAGCTGTCTCCCCTTGAGTGATTGGTCATGCGACCCCGCCATTTTAAACTAAAACGAGTATTCTCATTGGGTCACTATTTCTAGGAGCCACCCCAATCTTCATACACAACCACGTGACTGTCTCAGTTGATCGATGACATAGCGCGGCCTCGTTTTCAATTAAAAAATCTGGCGTCAAACTGGAAAAATGTTGTTGCTGCATCAACCAGACATTGGCCCTCCGTAGAAGGGTCCAATGCTATAGGCTATTCTTTAGCTTGGCATGCTCTGTGCAATATATCATCTCACAGGACTGCATCCACAGCACCTTCAGTTTCACCTAGAGAGTCGTATCAATGATGATGCATTCGAGGAGTCCACGCCTCGCCACAGGCAGCTGTCCCCCCCCCTCCTCCCCCTTTTTCCCCTCCGCACTAGGGGCAAGCTCCCATTAAGTTAATACTGAGAAATACGGAAAAATCTGCGTAAATATAACACTAAATTTTCCTGGTCGCTGTTTTTTACGTATTTGGTGACAACATTTATTTGATAAAACATACGAAAGCTTCAGAATTTTTCAGCGGACAGAAACAAATATATTCACCAAAAGGATCTTTCGGCAATGTTAAAGTATACGAATATTGCCCCCCGTTAGCGGAGGGAGGGAACGTTAAACAGCCATTCTTTTGTTTTTGCTCAGGTTGGACTTTTTCAGTGGTTAACTAATTATCATTAATGAGGTCATCATCAATGTGGGAAATTCCAATTCACGGTTCTGCATATGTTAATGTTATAGGCTATGCCAAGGCCCTATAAATAGTGACGAACCACGGATATGAAAGATAAAAATTAGCTGATATCAGATGTAATCTTTGTACACGTTCGTCTGTCGAAGATAGCCGATGGTCTGAGTGAGGAATGTAATGGCTACAAATCGACTTACTCGAAAACGTTTCATTGTCCACCATACAGATGCCGTTTCCTATTGAATCTAGTAAACTCACACAATCGTGAATAAAGTGATGTACAGCCCCTACCTTGTTGTGGCTTAAAATGAGATGCGAAAAAATATGTCTTGACCAATTTGAAGAAAATCTAGTTTCTTCAATTTTTAAAAGCAGAAAAAATGTTTTTCAATACATCATTATTTGTGTTGTTGAACATAATTGTCTTCTCATTAAACGTACTTTCCAAAAAAATGCAAACTGTAATTTCTCAAGTGAGAGTTTGTAAGAAAAGGGCCATCTTAGATTGCTAAGGGCATTTCACGTTTCACTAAACACTACCCTTAGATTCTCGCTGTGAGTCGGCATGTATTTCACACTGCGCCATCTATCTAGAGGGAGATAATCCAGTTCGAAAGTTGTTCCCAAAGCATGAGGTCAAATGTCGGCCCCATTTAAACGAGCCAATGAAATTATCTGTATTCAAGTATTGCTCAGACGTACAGACGTGTCAGTTTCACGAGGCGCAAGACTGGGGGAGTCTACGCGAGACCAAAACGAAGTTGTGCGAATTAGCTATTTTATTTCTCACTCTAGTGTAGCATGCTTCTTTGTTTATCTTAAGAAAAATCATATCACAAACGGCCTAACATATTTGAAAACAAAATAAAATCGGCGGCAGAACACAGGAAAATGATATGCTTTTTATTTTGTGATGGGGGCACTTCGAGGCCCACCATGGGATCATTTAAATCGATCGCTTTCTGGAGGTGTGTCTTCGTTGTATGAATGTGATTGCACCGATGTCAGATACAACGGGACCAGTCGGATGTGACCATTTGGGAAACGCCCTATTACACTCAGATAGCACCCGTTACCGCATGGCTACGAGCAGAAGTTTCTACGTATGCTCGTGCCATGCGTTCGGATGATGGAAAAGGGCTAGAAGACATTTTTCTGTGTTATCGATATCTCTCTTCATGTTACTGGACTGACGATTCAAGATTATCGATACAAGCGTCTAGTCCGCCATTCAATAATCAGCCGTTGGCTGTTAAAGAAAATCCTCGCATTGGCACCAATTTAAAAAAACAAAAAAACAATCACAGCATACATAAATATAGACTAGTTTCCTGGAATACAAGCGTCTAGTCCATCATTCGATATTCACCCGTCGTCCATTAAAGAATTTCCGCGTCCATAATCCAACGACCTAATTCATATAATAAGATTAGCACCAAATCAAAAGGATACATAAAACTAGGCTAATTGTCTGCAAGGCAGAAGCGGCAAACAGTTTTCAATGATGCCGGCAAGACATCGTGATGTTCAAAACACTATCAAATCCGTATCGCTGATCAGTATTCTTAAGTCATAATAATCGTTGCAAGGTCGTCATATAGAGAATGATGTATCTCAGTCACACTTTGATTGTGACTGTTCATATGAGCACCATGAGGATCTTGAAGTACATGGGCTTATACGGCCCCTAGCCCCAGGTTAAGCGGAATTAGACACAAGTTGCGAAAGGTACCGCCATAGATCTTGCACGCGACGCTCGTATTTTGCTATCAGCATGCGATATGTATCGCCAAATTTGAGATGACAGACGCGTTGAACAGTTTTCAATGATGTCGGCACGACACCTACACTGATAAACAGCTTGTGTCACTTACGTTCTTAGTTTCCTTGTTCCCCCGCTGATTCACACAGCATATTTCGCACCTCTTGGCTGTCAGGGGGCGCGTTATCTGGTTATCCAATCACCGTGCCGTAATAGCTTGGAGGTAATCAGATTCCTGATACTAATCACGATTGGTTAACTACCTCACGTGATCAAAATTACGCCACACTCACATTCTAAACGGAGTCATGGACTCTCGCGTATTATTTATCTATTTATTTATTTATTTATTTATTTATATATTTAGCGCTGGAAAAGATATTCAATAAACAAAGTAATGTACCGCGAAATTCGAATAAAACATTGAGTTGATGGGCCGCGAAATCCGAATGGGAAGCGGCCCTTAAACTACAATTTCAATCAAAAAATCGCGTAAGTGGAAGCCATGTCACTATTTTGACATCGACACGCCTCTCAAAGGAACTTTTCCCGTCTTTATTAACTGTCAACGTTCAATTCAAAATCTGAAACACTTCGACGGTGTTTTTATGTTACCAATGTAGGCAACTTGATCTCCTTATATACTCATGACGATAAAGCGTAGTTCCATCAGTGGGATATTAACAGAGACTGTGTTAATTATTTGAAGGTATTTGTGAACAAATTGTTGCGATCAGTCCACGAACCTTATTAAATATAACAACAATGGTGGAAGTTATCAAAAATTCTGTTCACTCCAGTTAGACAATAAACGAGATGACCGCATAATCACCAGATTAAGACTAGGCAAAACCGGACTTAAATCACATCTGTCCATGCTTCTGAAAAACACCTCACCACTCTGTACCGCATGCAACAATGTAGAAGAAACAATAGAACACGTGCTACTTGAATGCCCAATCCACAACCAACAACGTGTGGCACTTAGAAACGAATTAAAAAAATTCAACACTCCCTTAACATTACCAGCGTTATTAAACCCTAAGCCCCCCATTAGAAATCAGGTATTCAAGTCCTTGATAAATTTTATCAAAACTACTGGTTATTACTCCAGTATATAATACTACCGCCGTACATGCGCAGTCAGCATTTTTTTTTTTTTTTTTTTTTTTTTTTCCACATAATCAACTACTAGTACACCAAGTACTATGACACGATTTGATAGAGGCCAAATCATTCTTCTGACTTAAACAAATGGTATGGTTGCATCGGAGGTACCTTGATATTGAGGGCCGTGTGTACCATAGCCATACAAAACATTATGGCCATAATAAACTATCTATACATAACATCCGGCCAAAATGTCACCGACACATTTAGTAATAAAATAGGCATGGCAACAACGGAGTTACCTTGATATTGAGGGCCGTCTGTTCCACTGTCCTACAAAACAAACGATGGCCAAATCTAATTGAATTCATGACAACATTAGCACGGCCAAATCGCATATAGCGAGCGGTATTCGGCATAAAATATAGGAAATGGTGATGGCGGAGTTACCTTGATATTGAGGGCCGTCTATCTCATTGTCCTACAAATTCCTACAATACAGTGCCGTTTATTTGTGTATTCACCTAGTACTGAATCTATCGAAATGTTTAGTTATTTATTCATTTGTTTATCTATTTGCTGTCTTAATTATATATTGCTATTCATATTATGTGACTGACATTCGGGGCGTGCCTGTTGTTGGGAGGAAGATATATCAAATTATTGCATCGAAAAACAATAGAAAACAAGAATGACTACAAGCCGTCTATTTCATATGATACAGGCACACCGAAGACCACAGACGAGTTGAACAAGACCTGAAACAGAAGACGGATGACGATTACAAGAATACCTACAGCGCCTAGAGTGACAACGCCGCATAGCAAGAACACCCAGAATCAGAATACTCGACCCTAGACCACACCGGACACGCTACCACTTAGATGTTACCGAACTGACACCTCAACACAGAATATGATCCTTTGACTTTCACGTAATATAGGACGTAGACCTGCCGTTCTGTACCCCACTACACACTCCAAGCAATTGTTACAGGCACAGATTTCTGGAAGGACCCACCCTGTTCCCAAGGGCGTCGTTAGGGAAGTCGTCTCGAAGAATCCTGAAAACGCCCTGGTTCTCCCAGTTTTTTCTGGACGGCTTTGTGCGTACTATGGGGTGCCGAGACAAAGGAATCATCCACGCGATTATAACAAATATTTTCCAGTATAAAAACCAATAACAGACTTAACGACTTGTACATAGCGACTCTTCTCTACTAGTATTTATATTTCCTCATTGTTATTGTTATTCATTATTTAATTATTTATTTTAATATCTAGTGCTGCAAATTAACAAAGAAATGTACCGTGAAATTTAAATAAAACATTGAGTTGATGGGCCGCGAAATCCGTATGGGAAGCGGCCCTTAAACTACAATTTCAATCAAAAAAAATGTTCTGCCGTCCGTTTATTATTAGTTTTGGCTTTAACGACATGGGAACGTTTGAAAAGGAAGACTATATTGCTTCGTTTCACAGTTGATTGTGAAGAAATAGTTCACTAGTTTCTCGCGTTTTTCCACACAGTTATCACTCATTAGATGTCATATACGCTGAGTAGTTTACTAATGTTACCGATGGACTAATCTGGGCAGCTTAGCACCGTCATTTGATGGACACATTTAATGGTGACTGTCCGAAAGATCTCTCACCCACTGAGAGAAAAAAAAGGTAGCGGATGCCCAGATGTTGTTTGCCGTGATAGACAAAGCGGACCAAGACTCTTCCGTGAGAGTGATATCCATTTGTCATACGGCGGTTGGCCTGGGCAGACCGCCCCATAACGGCCAAGAGGCGCGAGATGTGCGGTGTGAATCAGCTGGGGGACAATGAAAGTAGGGACGAAAGAGACACAAGCTGTTTATGAGCGTACAGGACACCATGATGTTCTGAAAATATTAAATCCGCCGTATAGCTGATCAGTGTTTTTTTTTCAAGATCAGGTTCTCGATGCAGTTCACCAACAAACATACACATTGACATCAATCATATCAATACGTTAATGTGTTCATCCATAAATATAACCGATCATCTCATACATCACTCTCATGGGTAAATATCAGCACGATTAACACACAGCTTCCAGCAATTAATCCACTGAAATGACAATGACGGTAATTGCTGGTGGTGTGCCCAAAGCAGCGGTGAATAAAATCGTGAATTAGCCTGTTAATATCTTCGTGATCATGTTACTCGACCAGTAAATACCCACGCCTGTTTGTTATCAGGGTGACAAAGCTATACAAGAGCGCCATGTTTATTTAGAAATGACATTACGTCCATTACAATCTTCTTTCGAGTACTTCGCAAATACCGACAGCACAGTCTAGTGGGAGACAGTTTTCTATGCACTTAACTAAGACTGTACTAAATGCCTTGTTCCATCCTAGTCCTAATACATGTTCACGGATACTTGAAAGTATTATGTTGTATCTGGCCATAGCTGGCGTTCTGATGACTCATGATGACGGATCACACCTAATGTTGCCGCTGTACTGTACCTAAACCCTCCAGGTGAGCTACACCTACCTGAATTATGCTGAAAATAGGACAATAGCATGAAAACAAAAATTTATTGGACACGAGAGCTCCAGGAAAGTGCTCTTTTCACATGAAAACTTATGTACGCTAAGCGCTTCTCAGTGACCAAATAAGCCTACGTTGTTAGTGAATATACCAGTCTTAGACAAGCTGAACTGAGCTGAACAGCTAGGCAGCGAAACTTCAGGAGGGAATGATATTTTCATTGCCGGATTACAGAGACTTCGGAACGTAGTCTGTGGGCTTATGTAAAAAAAGCAAAATTTTGGGTAGATTCTTGGCACCAATGTTTAAGCACACCTAGAAACATCACTGATTAAGAAAAAAATGGGTGCCAGTTTTTGCATTAACATTTAGGGCCTCCATTTTGAATTTCAAAATGGCCGCCTTTTTTTAGCCGATCTGTATGATTTTTGTTATTCAACATTATTTTAAACATGTAATCGAAATGTGCGCAAATAGTTTGGGTTTGAAATGCATTACAGTTGAGACAACTGTTCATCTGAACTCGTTTGCATGGATATTAACCTGTTTTCGACGTTATTATCAAGAAATATTGGTATGAATGTGCAACTTCTTACTGTAGTCGGTGAGCTACTAGGGCTCACCTTGCATCCCCCACTACAGACCGAAACTATGTTTTTTATGTGCTTTAGGACATGTCAGATAAGAAACAATTTGTTAACAGTCGATAAACTGGGACTCGCTACCCTTTTAATCACTTCGAAATTACTCCTGTGTTAATAAGTACAATTTTTGTGACAATAGGGGGTAGGGTTACAAGAATAGTCTTATCTTCCATAATTATTATCCAATCTTTATAATGTTGGCCACATATTATTCAGCATTGATTGCTGCATCGAATATTTACAAGATAATATCACTATTTGTTGGGTATGACATCACACAGGGACCATACATACAAAAGTAGGAGTAGTAGCGAAAGCTGGCGTTTTGGGGTGCGTGAGGGTGTGCTTGAGGGATTGAGGGACCATTCTTGGTTCGAATGCGTCGGGTGAGGTGTCAAAGTGAAGCCCTCGTTATGTAGACCACGGCTTGAGGGATCTCCACATGATCTGTGATGTCATTGGTGACGTCATCAGTAGGAGTAGTAGACAAAGTAGGCATTTTGAGGATGCGGAGGAAGGTTTTTGGGGTAGAGACGGACCATCCGTGGTCTAAATGGACCGTGTGGGGTGTCCCTCTGCATCTACATGCAGAGAGTTACAAGATGACACCCCACACGGTCCATTTATATCACGGATGGTCCATCTCTATCCCTTCCTCCGCATCCTCAAAATGCCTACTTTGTCTACTACTCCTACTGATGTCACCAATGACATCACAGATCATGTGGAGATCCCTCAAGCCGTGGTCTACATACCGAGGGCTTCACTTTGACACCTCACCCGACGCATTCGAACCAAGAATGGTTCCTCAATCGCTCAAGCACACCCTCACGCACCCCAAAACGCCAGCTTTCGCTACTACTCCTAAAGCACATAAAAAACATAGTTTCGGTCTGTAGTGGGGGGAGGGGGGGGGGGTGCAAGGTGAGCCCCAGTAGCTCACGGACTACTGGTATATGACAAATATTTTCTGATCACAGTATGTAATAATGCATATCCAATGTGAACCAAATAAATTCCATGAAAATCAGAGCATCTGAGCTAGTTCACCAGGGCGTTGAAGCGTTAAGCTGGGCGTTGACGGGCGTTGAGATGGGCGTTAAGGCGGAACGACGGGCTTTGACGGGCGTCGCTGCATTTCGATGAATTGGTGTCAATTCCATGGAAATCAGAGCTTCTGAGCTAATTCACCAGGGCGTTGAAGCGTTAAGCTAAGCGTTGACGGGCGTTACTGTCTATAAAAGCGAGCGTATTTCCAAAAACACGCACAGTCGACGTTCAACCGTCAACATGACTTATACTTGCTCTGAGTGCGAACGCACGTTCACCAGACATTACGATATGATGCGACACCAGAACAATATACATGGGATTGAAGACTCCGAGGAGTCCGTTGAGGGAGATGCTGATACAGAGACTGCTGAGAGTGTATCGACTGATACCAAATCAAAAGGATACATAAAACTAGGCTAATTGTCTGCAAGGCAGAAGCGGCAAACAGTTTTCAATGATGCCGGCAAGACATCGTGATGTTCAAAACACTATCAAATCCGTATCGCTGATCAGTATTCTTAAGTCATAATAATCGTTGCAAGGTCGTCATATAGAGAATGATGTATCCCAGTCACACTTTGATTGTGACTGTTCATATGAGCACCATGAGGATCTTGAAGTACATGGGCTTATACGGCCCCTAGCCCCAGGTTAAGCGGAATTAGACACAAGTTGCGAAAGGTACCGCCATAGATCTTGCACGCGACGCTCGTATTTTGCTATCAGCATGCGATATGTATCGCCAAATTTGAGATGACAGACGCGTTGAACAGTTTTCAATGATGTCGGCACGACACCTACACTGATAAACAGCTTGTGTCACTTACGTTCTTAGTTTCCTTGTTCCCCCGCTGATTCACACAGCATATTTCGCACCTCTTGGCTGTCAGGGGGCGCGTTATCTGGTTATCCAATCACCGTGCCGTAATAGCTTGGAGGTAATCAGATTCCTGATACTAATCACGATTGGTTAACTACCTCACGTGATCAAAATTACGCCACACTCACATTCTAAACGGTGTCATGGACTCTCGCGTATTATTTATCTATTTATTTATTTATTTATTTATTTATATATTTAGCGCTGGAAAAGATATTCAATAAACAAAGTAATGTACCGCGAAATTCGAATAAAACATTGAGTTGATGGGCCGCGAAATCCGAATGGGAAGCGGCCCTTAAACTACAATTTCAATCAAAAAATCGCGTAAGTGGAAGCCATGTCACTATTTTGACATCGACACGCCTCTCAAAGGAACTTTTCCCGTCTTCATTAACTGTCAACGTTCAATTCAAAATCTGAAACACTTCGACGGTGTTTTTATGTTACCAATGTAGGCAACTTGATCACCTTATATACTCATGACGATAAAGCGTAGTTCCATCAGTGGGATATTAACAGAGACTGTGTTAATTATTTGAAGGTATTTGTGAACAAATTGTTGCAATCAGTACACGAACCTTATTAAATATAACAACAATGGTGGAAGTTACCAAAAATTCTGTTCACTCTTAACCTAGAAATTAAAATAATTAGACCTGTTCTGCCGTCGGATATAAAGAACTCAACACTATCATTAGACGCAAAATAGATAGCAAGTGGCAAAAGGAATGGAACGAAGAAGAACGTGGACGGTGGTTACATAAGATCCTTGATGGAGATAAAAGACAAGCCCAGGGACTCCAGTTAGACAATAAACGAGATGACCGCATAATCAACAGATTAAGACTAGGCAAAACCGGACTTAAATCACATCTGTCCATGCTTCTGAAAAACACCTCACCACTCTGTACCGCATGCAACAATGTAGAAGAAACAATAGAACACGTGCTACTTGAATGCCCAATCCACAACCAACAACGTGTGGCACTTAGAAACGAATTAAAAAAATTCAACACTCCCTTAACATTACCAGCGTTATTAAACCCTAAGCCCCCCATTAGAAATCAGGTATTCAAGTCCTTGATAAATTTTATCAAAACTACTGGTTATTACTCCAGTATATAATACTACCGCCGTACATGCGCAGTCAGCATTTTTTTTTTTCCACATAATCAACTACTAGTACACCAAGTACTATGACACGATTTGATAGAGGCCAAATCATTCTTCTGACTTAAACAAATGGTATGGTTGCATCGGAGGTACCTTGATATTGAGGGCCGTGTGTACCATAGCCATACAAAACATTATGGCCATAATAAACTATCTATACATAACATCCGGCCAAAATGTCACCGACACATTTAGTAATAAAATAGGCATGGCAACAACGGAGTTACCTTGATATTGAGGGCCGTCTGTTCCACTGTCCTACAAAACAAACGATGGCCAAATCTAATTGAATTCATGACAACATTAGCACGGCCAAATCGCATATAGCGAGCGGTATTCGGCATAAAATATAGGAAATGGTGATGGCGGAGTTACCTTGATATTGAGGGCCGTCTATCTCATTGTCCTACAAATTCCTACAATACAGTGCCGTTTATTTGTGTATTCACCTAGTACTGAATCTATCGAAATGTTTAGTTATTTATTCATTTGTTTATCTATTTGCTGTCTTAATTATATATTGCTATTCATATTATGTGACTGACATTCGGGGCGTGCCTGTTGTTGGGAGGAAGATATATCAAATTATTGCATCGAAAAACAATAGAAAACAAGAATGACTACAAGCCGTCTATTTCATATGATACAGGCACACCGAAGACCACAGACGAGTTGAACAAGACCTGAAACAGAAGACGGATGACGATTACAAGAATACCTACAGCGCCTAGAGTGACAACGCCGCATAGCAAGAACACCCAGAATCAGAATACTCGACCCTAGACCACACCGGACACGCTACCACTTAGATGTTACCGAACTGACACCTCAACACAGAATATGATCCTTTGACTTTCACGTAATATAGGACGTAGACCTGCCGTTCTGTACCCCACTACACACTCCAAGCAATTGTTACAGGCACAGATTTCTGAAAGGACCCACCCTGTTCCCAAGGGCGTCGTTAGGGAAGTCGTCTCGAAGAATCCTGAAAACGCCCTGGTTCTCCCAGTTTTTTCTGGACGGCTTTGTGCGTACTATGGGGTGCCGAGACAAAGGAATCATCCACGCGATTATAACAAATATTTTCCAGTATAAAAACCAATAACAGACTTAACGACTTGTACATAGCGACTCTTCTCTACTAGTATTTATACTTCCTCATTGTTATTGTTATTCATTATTTAATTATTTATTTTAATATCTAGTGCTGCAAATTAACAAAGAAATGTACCGTGAAATTTAAATAAAACATTGAGTTGATGGGCCGCGAAATCCGTATGGGAAGCGGCCCTTAAACTACAATTTCAATCAAAAAAAATGTTCTGCCGTCCGTTTATTATTAGTTTTGGCTTTAACGACATGGGAACGTTTGAAAAGGAAGACAATATTGCTTCGTTTCACAGCTGATTGTGAAGAAATAGTTCACTAGTTTCTCGCGTTTTTCCACACAGTTATCACTCATTAGATGTCATATACGCTGAGTAGTTTACTAATGTTACCGATGGACTAATCTGGGCAGCTTAGCACCGTCATTTGATGGACACATTTAATGGTGACTGCCCGAAAGATCTCTCACCCACTGAGAGAAAAGGTAGCGGATGCCCAGATGTTGTTTGCCGTGATAGACAAAGCGGACCAAGACTCTTCCGTGAGAGTGATATCCATTTGTCATACGGCGGTTGGCCTGGGCAGACCGCCCCATAACGGCCAAGAGGCGCGAGATGTGCGGTGTGAATCAGCTGGGGGACAATGAAAGTAGGGACGAAAGAGACACAAGCTGTTTATGAGCGTACAGGACACCATGATGTTCTGAAAATATCAAATCCGCCGTATAGCTGATCAGTGTTTTTTTTTCAAGATCAGGTTCTCGATGCAGTTCACCAACAAACATACACATTGACATCAATCATATCAATACGTTAATGTGTTCATCCATAAATATAACCGATCATCTCATACATCACTCTCATGGGTAAATATCAGCACGATTAACACACAGCTTCCAGCAATTAATCCACTGAAATGACAATGACGGTAATTGCTGGTGGTGTGCCCAAAGCAGCGGTGAATAAAATCGTGAATTAGCCTGTTAATATCTTCGTGATCATGTTACTCGATCAGTAAATACCCACGCCTGTTTGTTATCTGGGTGACAAAGCTATACAAGAGCACCATGTTTATTTAGAAATGACATTACGTCCATTACAATCTTCTTCCGAGTACTTCGCAAATACCGACAGCACAGTCTAGTGGGAGACAGTTTTCTATGCACTTAACTAAGACTGTACTAAATGCCTTGTTCCATCCTAGTCCTAATACATGTTCACGGATACTTGAAAGTATTATGTTGTATCTGGCCATAGCTGGCGTTCTGATGACTCATGATGACGGATCACACCTAATGTTGCCGCTGTACTGTACCTAAACCCTCCAGGTGAGCTACACCTACCTGAATTATGCTGAAAATAGGACAATAGCATGAAAACAAAAATTTATTGGACACGAGAGCTCCAGGAAAGTGCTCTTTTCACATGAAAACTTATGTACGCTAAGCGCTTCTCAGTGACCAAATAAGCCTACGTTGTTAGTGAATATACCAGTCTTAGACAAGCTGAACTGAGCTGAACAGCTAGGCAGCGAAACTTCAGGAGGGAATGATATTTTCATTGCCGGATTACAGAGACTTCGGAACGTAGTCTGTGGGCTTATGTAAAAAAAGCAAAATTTTGGGTAGATTCTTGGCACCAATGTTTAAGCACACCTAGAAACATCACTGATTAAGAAAAAAATGGGTGCCAGTTTTTGCATTAACATTTAGGGCCTCCATTTTGAATTTCAAAATGGCCGCCTTTTTTTAGCCGATCTGTATGATTTTTTGTTATTCAACATTATTTTAAACATGTAATCGAAATGTGCTCAAATAGTTTGGGTTTGAAATGCATTACAGTTGAGACAACTGTTCATCTGAACTCGTTTGCATGGATATTAACCTGTTTTCGACGTTATTATCAAGAAATATTGGTATGAATGTGCAACTTCTTACTGTAGTCGGTGAGCTACTAGGGCTCACCTTGCACCCCCCACTACAGACCGAAACTATGTTTTTTATGTGCTTTAGGACATGTCAGATAAGAAACAATTTGCTAACAGTCGATAAACTGGGACTCGCTACCCTTTTAATCACTTCGAAATTACTCCTGTGTTAATAAGTACAATTTTTGTGACAATAGGGGGTAGGGTTACAAGAAGAGTCTTATCTTCCATAATTATTATCCAATCTTTATAATGTTGGCCACATATTATTCAGCATTGATTGCTGCATCGAATATTTACAAGATAATATCACTATTTGTTGGGTATGACATCACACAGGGACCATACATACAAAAGTAGGAGTAGCAGCGAAAGCTGGCGTTTTGGGGTGCGTGAGGGTGTGCTTGAGCGATTGAGGGACCATTCTTGGTTCGAATGCGTCGGGTGAGGTGTCAAAGTGAAGCCCTCGTTATGTAGACCACGGCTTGCGGGATCTCCACATGATCTGTGATGTCATTGGTGACGTCATCAGTAGGAGTAGTAGACAAAGTAGGCATTTTGAGGATGCGGAGGAAGGTTTTTGGGGTAGAGACGGACCATCCGTGGTCTAAATGGACCGTGTGGGGTGTCCCTCTGCATCTACATGCAGAGAGTTACAAGATGACACCCAACACGGTCCATTTATATCACGGATGGTCCATCTCTATCCCTTCCTCCGCATCCTCAAAATGCCTACTTTGTCTACTACTCCTACTGATGTCACCAATGACATCACAGATCATGTGGAGATCCCTCAATGGTCTACATACCGAGGGCTTCACTTTGACACCTCACCCGACGCATTCGAACCAAGAATGGTTCCTCAATCGCTCAAGCACACCCTCACGCACCCCAAAACGCCAGCTTTCGCTACTACTCCTAAAGCACATAAAAAACATAGTTTCGGTCTGTAGTGGGGGGGGGGGGGTGCAAGGTGAGCCCCAGTAGCTCACGGACTACTGGTATATGACAAATATTTTCTGATCACAGTATGTAATAATGCATATCCAATGTGAACCAAATAAATTCCATGAAAATCAGAGCATCTGAGCTAGTTCACCAGGGCGTTGAAGCGTTAAGCTGGGCGTTGACGGGCGTTGAGATGGGCGTTAAGGCGGAACGACGGGCTTTGACGGGCGTCGCTGCATTTCGATGAATTGGTGTCAATTCCATGGAAATCAGAGCTTCTGAGCTAATTCACCAGGGCGTTGAAGCGTTAAGCTAAGCGTTGACGGGCGTTACTGTCTATAAAAGCGAGCGTATTTCCAAAACACGCACAGTCGACGTTCAACCGTCAACATGACTTATACTTGCTCTGAGTGCGAACGCACGTTCACCAGACATTACGATATGATGCGACACCAGAACAATATACATGGGATTGAAGACTCCGAGGAGTCCGTTGAGGGAGATGCTGATACAGAGACTGCTGAGAGTGTATCGACTGATACCGAAACAGAGATTGCTGAGAGTCTATCTAGTGATACGGAGAGCTTGACCTCAGATAGTCAGCATACGTCCGTGGAAAGTGAGGCAGAACTTACCTTCTGGGATGGTATTGTGACAGCAGCTATCAATACTTACGCTGCAGCGATCGAGGACGCCGGAGAGGATAATTTACAACAGACGTACACCCAAATGCGCCCCCGCATCAGGAAAACAGCCATGGCGATCTATGAACAGTATACCTTACTACCGCTTGAAATGAAAGGCCACCCCACGCACAGGTCCATCATGAAGGCCAAGCGTCACTTGGAAGAGGCTATGGGGCTATCACCCACCGTGGCCCTGGAAAATGCGATCAGAATGCGCAAACAACTGTTTCAGGACATGCTGCCCGAAGAATATCCAGGCCTGTCCGACGATGATTAGAATAAACTGTTCAGAGCGAACATGGCTGAAGATGGAACTTGCTGAAATGGCGACTTCTGATTGGACAAGACTACATCTAACGGACAGGAACGAATATGATAGATGCAAATGGTGGCCTCTGATTGGGCAAGAGTCTATTTGAGTTGTAAACATACCCAACGCGGCTCTCCCAGCGTGGGTATGATGTAACATTGGGGAAAATAAACTATATGAATATGAAAAACTTCTTGTTGTTGTTGTTCTCTCATGTGTCATCCTTGTTTTTGTTGTTGTTCTCTCTCCGGTCTATATCATGGCGTCAAGGCGTTATGTTAGAGCGTTAAGGCATAACTACAAGCGTTGACGGGCGTCAGTGCATTTCGAAGAATTAGTGACAATTACATGGAATATCTAGAAAATCAGAATTTCTGAGCTATTTCACCAGGGCGTTGAAGCGCTAAGCTTGGCGTTGGCGGGCGTTGCTACAATACGACACCTCATACAACGCATTCGGACCAAGGATGGTCCCTCTCTACACCAAATACCTTCCTTTCACTGCCCCAAAATGTCCACTTTGGCTACTACTCGTACTGATGACGTCACCAATGACGTCACAGATGACGTGAACATCCCTCAAATTGGGGCCTACACCCCAAGAACTACAAAATGACACCTCACACGACGCATTCGGACCAAGGATGGTCCCTCTCTACACCAAATACCTTCATTCACTGCCCCAAAATGGTCACTTTACTTAGTACAACCAACTGCGCATGCGCAGATTGACGCGACTTGCATTTGAAAACACACCATTCTGACTCTAACCCACACAAGCTTCACTTTGACACCTTCCACGACCCATTCGGATCCATAGCGGTCATCTCTACCCCAAACACACACCCACATACCCCCCAAAATGTCTGCTTTCTATACTACGGCCAGACTGCGCATGCGCAGAATGACCATATTTCTACCCCACATCCACGCCACCAGATGCTCCATTACATAGGCTTCACATGGATACCTCACACGACCCATTCGAACCGTGAATAGCCCATCTCTAACCCAAACACACCCACACACACCCCCAAAAATGCCTGCTTTCTATACTACGGCCGGGCTGTGCATGCGCCAATTATTGACAACGTACGAATTATTAGTGTAGTCAAGTGCTCCTGCATGAGAGTTTCAAAATAAGACCTCATACGACACCATTGGACCACCAGGGACTCACCTAGACTCCATCACGTCCACCCAGTATGGATTTATACATACATTGGGCTTATACCCCAGTATATGGGTCTATATGGGGCTATAGACAGACCTCAAACTTTTTTCAAAAATTTCACCGTTTCGTGCCGGGACACTTCCTATCATGTTTGTCTTGACGAGACCAATCAAATCAAAACAACTATACCGCAAATGTCTAGAAGTACGTTTCCCAGTGGGACAAACATTGGTCCTATACCCCTAGTATGGGACTATATGGGTCTATATGGGGCTACGTAAACAAATCCTGAAATCTGGTGACCATCTTGGATTTTTGCTAATTTAGAGTATTTATAGTGTTCTTATTTTGTTTCCAATGAATGGTTGGCCCTTTATAAGAGTTTAGATAAAATGAAACAAATATTGGATGACATTTGAATGAATAATTGGCAATTATGTTTAAAAAATGATTTTCGAT
>JAVTVY010001492.1:0-36757 GCA_036873755.1 Hanleya hanleyi | reverse complement strand
TAGCGGAGTCGTGGAAACGCTGGCGACAAACAATTCAACTCGTATTGGATGGTCCATTGGCGGGAAAGGCGGAGAAGGTACTCTGTAGTTACTTCTTGTTGTACATTGGACAGGCAGGGCGCGATATTTATAATACTTGGGTCCTGCAAGAAGATGAAGTTGATAAAATCAAACCTCTCATGGATAAATTTGAGGCACATTGTAACCCAAAGAGGAACGTGATTGTTCTCAGATACAAGTTCAATACTCGGGTACAGGCGGTTGACGAGAGTATCGTCCAGTTCGTAACAGAGTTACGTATATTAGCCTTAGACTGTGAATATGGTGCCCTTCGAGACGAACTGATAAGGGACAGAGTGGTATGTGGAACTTCAAACACAGAAATCAAAGAAAAGCTTCTTCAAGAAGGTGAGATAACATTGACCCGGTGCATAGAAATTGCTGTTGGTGTAGAGATGTCCAAGGAACAAGTAAAGGACATGTCTGGTACAGACAAAACGGTAGATGCAGTGAGCAAACGCTCGTATCAGAGATTTGGTGCGAAACGCTCAATTAGTGTGAGCGGTGCAAAAAAACAGCAAGCGGACAAGCAGTACTATGCTGAGAAAACCAGGTGTACTAAATGCGGGCGATATCATAAGCTCGACAAGCCAGAGAGCTGCCCAGCGTATGGTAAAACATGTTTTAAATGCCAAGGTCTACATCACTTTTCCCCTGTGTGCAGATCGAAAGGGACACGATCAAAAAGGGTACATATTGTAGAGCAACAAGACGACTCGGAAAGTGATTTTGAAGATTTCACTATTGGTTCCATAGGTGACACAAACAAAACCGATGAAGTCTATGCTACACTACAAGTAAATGGTACTAGTGTAGCAGCGAAAGTAGACACGGGAGCCCAGGTAAATGTCATTCCCTGGAAAGATTTTGAACGATTAAAATGCAAAACTGATACCCTACAGCCAAATGACGCCAAGTTGTGTGGGTATGGTGGCCATGCACTGAAGGTAGCGGGCAAATGTACTTTGAATGTACACTACAAAAATGAAAAGAAAGACTTAGTTTTTTATGTGGTGGATGCAGAAGCTCCTACAACATTGGGTTTAAACGCTTGCACAGATTTAAACTTAGTTAAACTTGTGCTGCAGGTCGATAGGCCTAAGATGACGCCTAGTGCACAATCTATTATCGACGAATACAAGGATGTATTCACGGGGCTTGGTTGTACCCAAGAAGAATACAACATAAGCTTAAAGCCTGATGTTACTCCAGTTGTACATGCAGCTAGACGAGTACCAGTGGCCTTACGTGATAAGGTAAAAACAGAACTTGACCGTATGGAAGAGGCGGGTGTTATCACAAAAGTCAGTGAGCCTTCCTCGTGGGTAAATTCCATGACCGTTGTGAACAAGCCTAACGGACAACTTCGCATATGTCTTGATCCCAGAGACCTAAATGAAGCAATTAGGCGGGAACATTACACCATGCCGACATTGTCAGATGTCACAAGTACACTGTCAGGCAAAAGGGTGTACTCAGTACTCGACGCTAAATGGGGATACTGGCAGATTCCATTATCCTATGACTCATCGCTGTTGACAACGTTCAATACACCTTTCTCAAGGTACCGTTTCCTCAGAATGCCCTTTGGTATATGTTCCGCGCAAGAAGTTTTCCAGAAGCGCATGGAACGTGCGTTCCAGGGGATTCCGAATGTGCACGTTCTGGTTGATGATATTCTTATAGCAGAAACTGACGACGAGAGCCACAACAAAACGCTCCGAGCGGTACTGGCGAGAGCCAGACAAGAAAACCTCAAACTCAACCCAGAGAAACTACAGTTACAGAAGCCGGAAGTGAAATTCTATGGAGAAATCATTTCAGCTGAGGGATTACGGCCAGATCCTTCGAAGGTGGAAGCGGTTAAGTCGATGTCTGCTCCGACAGACAAAAAGCAGTTATCGTGTTATCTGGGTATGTTCACTTACCTTGCCCAATACGCGCCTCATTTATCACAGAAAACGACAGTATTGCGCGAACTTGTGAAGAAAGAAGCCGATTGGTCCTGGACTCCAGAACACAACCGCGTCTTTGAAGAAATCAAAGATATCATTACGAGTAAGCCCGGTCCAGTATTACAATACTACGATGTCAAGAAACCGGTGATCCTTGAAGTCGATGTCTCACAAAGTGGTCTCGGTGCAGTTCTTCTACAAGAAGGAAAACCAGTGGCATACGCGTCTAAGGCACTCACTCCAACACAGGAGAGATACGCTCAAATAGAGAAAGAGGCATTATCGGCAGCATTCGGATGCGAAAGGTTCCATCAATATTTGTATGGAAGGTCCTTCATTGTACATAGTGATCATAAGCCACTAGAATCGGTGATGAAGAAACCCCTTCATGCAGTCCCTCTCAGGCTACAACGGATTCGAATTCGTTTGCAGAGGTACGATTTCAAATTGGTATACAAATCTGGCAAGGAAATTCCGGTAGCGGATACGCTGTCGCGTAACTACTTACCAAATACCGAATGTGACGACATGGATATTGATTACCATGTAAATGGAATCATCAAGTCATTATCCGTTACCACCGAGCGACTGAAGCAAATTGCGGACGAAACAGCGAAAGACCCAACGTTAAAACCTGTGGTGCGTGCTGTGTGTGAAGGTTGGCCGGATACGCGACAAGATCTTCCAACAATGGCACGTGACTACTGGACGTTTCGCGATGAACTTTCACACGTCGATGGTGTCCTCTTCAAAGGAGAGAAGATAGTTATTCCATCATCAATCCGAACGGAAATGTTGGATCTACTACACACAGGTCACATGGGAATAGAAAAGTGTCGTGCCAGAGCTCGCGACATTATCTTCTGGCCGCGGATAAATGTGGATATTGAAACCATGGTCAGCAATTGTTCTGTTTGTCAGTCTCATCGGAAAGCTAACCAGAAAGAGCCGTTGATCAGTCATTGCATTCCAGATAGGCCGTGGCAAGTCGTTGGAACCGATTTGTTCGTGTGGGACAAAACTGATTACCTAGTGATTGTTGATTATAACAGCAGATTCTTCGAAATCGCGAAGCTGAGTAGTCTATCAGCAAAATCCATCATCACCCACACTAAGTCCGTATTTGCACGGTACGGAATTCCAGAGGAAATTGTGGCTGACAATGGTCCCCAATTCGGTGCTGAGGAATACGCGAAGTTTGCGAAATCATGGGACATCACTTTAACATTAGTCTCACCCTACCATCCTCAAGCCAATGGGCTGGCAGAAAAGGCGGTTGATATTGCCAAGTCTCTACTCAAGAAATCAAAGGAGAGCGGACAGGACATTTATTTGTCATTACTAAATTACCGCAACACGCCAGTAGACGGTCTCGCGTCTCCAGCCCAACTATTAATGAGCCGACGACTACGAGACAGAATACCAGCTATTGCTAGACAGCTTCAACCCAAAATCATACAACGAAGCAAGTTCGTGTCGCATCGTCGATCGAAACAAAAATCACAGAAGAAATACTATGACCGCGGTGCGCGACCATTACCTCCACTACAGACAGGCAGCCCTGTGAGAATTCATCGCCAAGGTGTATGGAAACCTGCAACGGTGGTTCAAGTAGCAGAGACACCTAGATCGTACATCGTGCGCACTCATGATGGTTCCAGTTATCGTCGGAATCGTCGACAACTACTTCAGACTAAGGAACAATTACAATCAAACCATCCCGAAACGAATGGGAATGATCAGCAATCTGCTACAACATGTGATTCAAGCATTCCAGTGAAATCCCCCAATCTTCCAGAACCGCCTGGTGTAGGTTCAGGTGTTAATTCTCATCCAGAAGGCGCGGTGGTTACACGATCAGGCAGAGTAGTAAAACCTAAAATCACCCCTGATTTTGTGAAATATTGATGTGTGAAATCTCTGACACTAAGAATAATATTTTACACATTTGGCTAAATTCAGATGCTCAGTGGTGATCATGTTAATTGAGTGATTGTGTACACATAATCATTGTTTTCTAATTACGACTTTCCTCTTCAGTTAATTTCATCAGTGATTGTTAAAACAAGCCATAACTATGAGAAAAATGAACACTGAAAACATTGAACGTTGACATCTGTATTCTGTCTGGACACTAAAACATCTCATTGTTATATGAAAAGGGGAGATGTAACAGTATGAGTAACTGTAGTCCGAGTTCGTTTCGCTTCCCAATACATGTTATGGAGATACCCATGTAGTTGTGGCGAGTCATACGAGTGGAATGAAAAGTAAAGTTGTAAGTCGACACGCACTGTGTTGGTTATCAATTAATTACACCTCCTGGTGTTCGGTCAGATCTTGATACAGCTTATATTTTCAAGAGTTATGGCCCTTTGTTCCTGAAATCTCCGTGAATTGGGACTTGTCCGGCCTGGATCTTGGTTAATATTGTATGGACAATTATGAAATTTGCAGGGTATGTGGTTTGTGCCCTGTAGTTGTGCAGCGTGAAGTTTCTCCGCGTTTCGCGTATATTTTCAAGAGTTATGGCCCTTTGTTCATCAAGTCTTTGTGAATTGGGACTTGTCAGGGCTGGATCAGTTATGGTTCCATCAGTTAACTCTTTGCCTACGGAATAAATATTCACAACTGGCTGGAATAAATTATGCAAAAATATTAATTCCCGCATATGGTTATAATAATGGCCCTAAAAATTTTCCATAGGTAGGGTAAACTATATATTTTTACGATCCTTATGCTTTGGGGATTCATATAAATAAAAACTTTTGATGGAAACCATTCTTGAATTGTTTGTTGTTGTTTTTTTTTCAAGTCGGGAGAAAAAAAATAATTGCCCCAAAAGAGTGAATTGGGTGCAAAATTCAAAATTCACGATCGCTTCATAATTTCACCACAATATACTCCCCAAAGAATCCCTCTTCCCACATATGTGTTGTAATCATAACCAGGTCACATTTTTGGATTTGGCGAAAGCCCTCAGCTGGGTGACCATATTGCATCTAAACATTGTATTATTACTTGTTGGTCGATACTTGGAATATGTATTATGCGAGGCATGCCAAAAAAAGTGACTGAAACAGAATTTTTATAATTAGCCAAATTAGGCCTCCACAGACCAATACAGAACAGAACAATGGCGGAGCAGTGTCAGAATAAAGCGGAAGGGTTTGGGGGGGGGGGGGCATACAATTGAGCAATCTCTGATTGCTTCCTTGCTGTGTTATTCTCGCGACTGAAACAGTTTGTAAGTTTATTTAGGCAGTTTGGCAAGGGTGAAGATATCCAGAATATCATTTTTGTCCCCCGCTTCTTAGTAGGGGGGGGGACTTAGAAACACCGGTGTCCGTAATTCCGTAAGATTTTCTTGTCCGGACAATAACTCATGAATGATTCAACCGATCAACTTCAAAATTGGGGTGTGTCTTGACATTGGCGAGAGGACGGTTGGGATTGTTTTTCAGCAATGTGCGTAATCCAATATGGCCGCCGTCAGCCATTTTGGATTATAAGCAGTTCGATCTTAGATTTTCTTGTCCGGACAATAACTCGTGAACGATTTAACCGATCAACTTCAAACTTGGAGTGTGCCTTGACATTGGTAAGAGGGCGGTTGGGATTGTTTTTCAGCAATGTGCGTAATCAAATATGGCCGCCGTCAGCCATATTGGATTATAAGCAATTGGATCTTAGATTTTCTTGTCCGGACAATAACTCGTGAACGATTTAACCGATCAACTTCAAACTTTGGGTGTGCCTTGACATTGGTGAAAGGACGGTTGGGATTGTTTTTCAGCAATGTGCGTAATGTAATATGGCCGCCGTCAGCCATATTGGATTATAAGCAGCTGGATCTTGTCCGGACAATAACTCGAGAACGATTCAACCGATCTACTTCATTTGTGGGGAGTGCCTTGACATTGTTGAGAGGAGGATTGGAATTGTTTTTCAAGGACCGTGTGCTTGATCCAATATGGCCACCATCAGCCATACTGGATTCATTGGATTTTAAGCAGTTTGATCTTGTCCGGACAATAACTGGAGTACGATTCAACTGATCTACTTCAAACTTGGGGAGTGCCTTGACCTCCCTTACAGAAAATTAAGATTGCAGAGAGATTGCCAAGAGATTGCGGAGTTAGCTTGCGGTAGCTTACAATGTTAGCTACCGATAAGATCCCATTTGAAACATTGGGAGCTTGCGCTAGCTCCCGATAAGGCCGGCAGGTTGGCTCCCGCAAGGTAGTGATAGCTCCCCACAACCTAGCGCAAGCTTGCGCCAGCTCCCGATTGTAGCTCCCTGCGAGCTCGCGCCAGCTCCCCATTCCTGCTCCGTGCGAGCTTGTGCTAGCTCCCCGCGAGCTCGCGATACCTCCCCGCAAGCTCGCGATAGCTCACCGCAACCTTGCGCTAGCTCCCCGCAAGCTGCTACCTTGCCGGGAGCTACCGATAAGCTCCCATTTGAAACATTGCTAGTTTGCGGCTATCCATGGTAGCCAGCGCTAGGTAACGAAGATCCAGAGTTGTATTACTGTTGATAGGATTGCGCGAGCTAGCGGTAGGTGGCGCAAGCTAGTGGTCGGTTGCGCAAGCCAGCGACCTATCAAACTTGATCCACAAAATCAGTGACCCTGGTTCAGCCTACAATTTCACAAATTCATTATGTAGGTCAAGATCAGAACAAAGACAGGGTGAGCATACATGTACTATACATGTATATACACCAGCTATTTGAAAACATGTAGAACAAATTAGGGGAAAAGATCTGAATTTTGCAAAAAGGTAGATTAACTATCCAATAAAATTAAAAGTTTTATAGCTAATTGAGGTTAACCATGGGTTAACTGAATAATGACCATCCATTTGTTTTGCTTAAGAAATAGCCTAGTACTGGTATCAAGTGAATCCAAATTGAATTGCTATTCATCTTTAAGAAATAACATGAGGTGAGTTTTAGTGGATTACTAAATGCATTATATGCCTTATACTCTAGACCAGGTCTAAGTTAGAAAATTCATAATTAAACCCTCTCCTACTCTGACTATGTTAATTCACTTCAGGCAAAACTCAGCTATGATTTCTTGGTCATTTAAAGAGCATGTACTTACCAGAAACTAATGAAACAACATGAAATGACTCTCTCTTATAGATACATCCATTGAACTGAGATGTATAACAGCTTCTCCCTCCAATTTTTCAAATGCTGACTGCATCACACACCATCCCTCCCCATTCAAAAGTAGTCCATTTCCAGGGCAGGAAATACCAAGGATAAAAGGGCACTAATCCCATATCTAAAGAAAGTTTATCATTCACAAGAATGTGAAAACATAAGTAAATATCTGTAGCACTGCAGAGAACAGATTATTTGGCCTTGTGTGGAAGGGAACTTTGGAATTTTATTATGTATTCCTACACACTGGTCACGAGACTGACCCAGACTTTCCAGATGTTGGTTTAAGAAAGGCCTATATAGCTGGACAGGAATAGTAATGGTGTGGAATCTCAAGAATACAGAGACTACCAAATATCTCAAACTTGCGATAGCTCCCGCAAACTTGCGCTACCTCTCGCGAACTAGCAGGTTTGAAACTCTGCGATGATGGTACATGTAGGTAGCGCAAACTTGCAGTGAGTACTAGAAACAATCTATGATAGTGAGCGCGAGGTAGCGGGTATCTCACGCGAGCTAACGGGTAGCTCCCGCTGGCTCTCGCGATCTGCTGGTTAGCTCGCACTAGTTCGCGCAAGGTAGCGGATAGCTCGCGCAAGGTAGCGGATAGCTCGCACAAGTTAACATACGAGCCCGGGAGCTTAGCGGGAGCTCCCCGCAACCTTAAATTTCTGTAAGGGCTTAGTGAGAGGACAGTCATGTATTATGTTTTATGGATGTGCATAATCCAATATGGGTGCCATCCGCTGTATTAGATTATGTTAAGCTCATCAGTGATATCTTCATTTTCAAATTATACTCTTATCAATGAAGTTATGGTGGATGAACTGGTGCTGCTAGCGGGGGACATGGACCTCTATGGTCGATTTTTTTCATAATTATATACAATATAATTATTCAGTGGCAAGTAGTTTATGTGAATACTTTGAAGGTTATTGGCAAATATAATGTTGTCGTAAATAGAAAAACTGGAACTTTCTAATATCATACCTTCACAAAACAGTCAATTGTTTTTTTCTGTTTTCCTATACAGAAATCCTCAACACAAACCGAACCATGTCTGATTTCTTACCAGAAGAACCCTCCGAAGCTGGTAGTGCGGCCAATCCGGTTTTAGCAACAACACGACGGCAAGATCCACCAAACATGACTCAGTATATTGGAACAAGTGACACAATCCGTGCGGAGGTAGTTTGGACAATGAAGGTCCTCGCAGCACACTATAGTTAAAAAAGTTGCGAGGATGTGGGTGATTTATTCAGACGGATGTTCCCAGACAGCAGAATTGCAGACAAGTTCACGTGTGGGGAGAAAAAATGAGCATACATGACTTGCTTCAGCATAGCACCGTATTTCCATCAGCTGTTATTAGACTCTGTGAAATCTATTAATGGCTATGTGCTGCTGTTTGATGAGTCAATGAAGAAAGCTACACAATCCAAACAGATGGACATACACTTGCATTTTTGGAAGGGGGACGGTGTAGTCACACGCTACCTGACTTCGCAGTTTGTCGGACATTCAACTGCTACGGACATGTTGGAGGAACTAACGGGCACTCTTCAAGCTAGTGGGATAGATAAGACGAAGATTTTCCAGCTCTCCATGGATGGTCCCAATGTCAACGTCAAACTACATGATCTCTTGGAAGAAGAAATTTTTGGCACGGATGGAGATTCTACTGGACTGGTAAATGTTGGCTCATGTGGAGTTCACACTGTCCACAATTCTTTCAAGGCTGGATGTACAGCCTCAGAATGGAACATCTCTGAAATTCTCTCTTCCATTGACTGGTTATTTGTTGATTCTCCAGCAAGGAGAAAAGATTTCCAGGAAATAACTGGCAGTAAAACCTTTCCGCTTAAATACTGCAAACATAGATGGCTAGAAAATGTGCCGGTAGTAGTTCGGGCCCAGGAAATATGGAAATCTGTTGTGACATACGTGAGAAAGGTACAGTCAGACCGGAATACGCTGAGCCGACTTCAAAATCGTACAAAGCTATCAAAGCTGCTATTTCGGATCCACTCATTACTGCGAAGTTGGCTGCATTTGAAACTATAGCCAAGAAACTTCAGCCATTTTTAACACTCTTCCAGTAAGATAGCCCATTGCTGCCATTCATATGTGGCCAATTGGAGTTGATCATCAGAATGCTGCTGAAGAGGTTCATCAAAAATGAAGTGATCACAGGTGCCTCCTCAGCAACGAAGCTGATCAAAATTGACCTGACAGACAAAAACAAATGTCTAGATGTATCGAAAGTCGATGTAGGCTTTGTGGCCAATGCCCATCTCAGAACCTTACTGACCAGCAAGAAAATCAGCGATCGGCAGGTTTTTTTTATTTTTTTCTGTTTTCTTATCCCAATCTTGAAACTAATTTAATGCATGTTGAAAGATAACAAACACAATATAGATATATGGTAATTCCCCTAATAATTCGATCACAGGAAGTGCCATATTTAAAGCTCATATCTGAAAATATTGTTTATATATCCAACTTTTCTTGTGCATTATCTTTTAAGATGGGGTAGTTCTACAGTTTGATAGCATCACAGTATCTTTGTCATTCTTTGTTTCTTAAATAATGGAGTGAAAAGTTGCACTTCCTGTGATTGAATTATTAGGGGAATTACCGTAAGCACATGTTTATTTCCAAATTATAAACATATTAAATCATTAAGGATGATTTGTAAGTTAAAAATTTGTATCCAAGGGAGATAATTTTGAAGATATTTTAGCCAAGGGAGACTATTACGGAGAGAATTTACTACATTCCCAATTAACTGTACAACTGCATTGTTCACACGAACCAATGTTAATTCTGCTGGTAACTGAATTCATTTTTCTCTCCCTCTTTCATCTGTTATAGGTCTACAACTTCAGAAGTGAATGCCAGGCTTTCCTCCAGGCAGTTGTCCAGAAAATGGTGGCAAAGACCCCAATAAATTATGCCTTCGCCAGAAACATGGTTGCCCTGGATCCCAACTCGATCATCAAAGACAAAGAAGAGTCTACAACAAAATTCAGAGGCATTCTGAATAAGCTGGTTCTGCTTAAGGGAATGAAAATGCAGCACTGTGATGATCTACTGCATCAGTACAGTGAGTTTGTTGACAAGGCTGTGGGTGCGGAGAAGAAAGCCTTCAAGGAATTCAACTTCAAAATCGATCGACTGGACACATTCCTGTCCAGACATGTAGGTAGCCAAGAGGAATTATGGAAACTGTGGACAGTCTTCAAGATGCTGCTCGTGCTATCCCATGGCCAGGCCAGCATTGAGAGAGGGTTCTCTGTAAATCGTTGTTACGGAAGTGGCTACGCGCTACTATCAATACTTACCCAGAATGCTTTGTGACTGTGTTATGCGCGAGTAAACCTGGAGACATCTCACAAACCACGTGTTGTTCTATTTCATGTAACTAAGCTGTTTACATATGATAACATGGCGTCAGAAGTGGTCTTGATTGCAGTTAAACGTCTGTAGCTTGCGCGGAAAGCATATACAGCTCAGAAAAGCACTGTAGTCAAACTGAACTTCGAAAACCCTTGGAGCCAGCGTGACCACGTGGAACGAAAACTGGGCTCTCGGTGGCTTACATGTTGCCGCCATTTTGAACTTCTCGTGATTCGTTTACAGCTGTCCCGGGAGCAGAGATCTGCCAAAGAACTGTGAGTTATCCAAGTGAATTAATAAACAGTGGGCTAGAAAAGTGAAAACTGTGACTATTCAAATTATTGTACATTCATTTGAAATGGCTTCTTATCAAATACCACCTCCTCAACCCATGGTTGTAAAGGGCGATGTATCTAACAATTGGAAAAATTTCAAAGCGGCCTGGGAATTTTATGCAACAGCCACGGAACTGAAAGATAAAGATCCGAAGATACAAGCGGCCACTCTGTGTAGTGTCATGGGAATAGATTGTGTCAATGTCATGAATAGTCTAACCACTTTGTCTGATACGGACAAGCAACAACCAGGCAGGATTTTGACAGAATTAGATGGCCATTTCATGCCACAGAAACACTTGCTATTCGAAAGAGTAAAACTGGGTTATGCCAATCAAACAGAACATGAGACAGTTGATCAATATGTAATTCGCTTGCGTCAGCTGGCAGAAACGTGTGAATTTGGTACACTTGGGGAGAGTTTGTTGCGTGACAGACTCGTCATGGGAACTCATGATTCGTCAACCAGGGACAGATTACTCCGAGAACGACCTGTTCCAGATCTAAAACGGTGTGTAGAGGCACTGAGAGCCAATGAACTTTCTAAAGCTCACAAGGAGCAATTGCGCAGCGCAGCCACTGTGGGAGGAGAAGATACAGTCCATGCAGCAAACAGACAGAGTCGCTATGGCAGCAAGCCTAGCAATGGGAAATTCGCACAGCGCTCCAACCCTAACACAGGACAGTTTCAAAAGAAAACTAGTAGTAACAGTACATGCATGTATTGTGGCCTAAGTCATGGCAAGGGCATGAAAAAGTGCCCGGCATATGGGAAAAGTTGTGGAAAATGTGGAAAATCCAACCATTTTGCCTCAGTATGCAGGGCATCGTCTTACAGTAAAAAATTACACCAAACCTGTAGTTTAGAGAAAGGGGTGGAAACAGAATCTGATTCGGATGAATCAGTTTTCGCCGTTCATCGTATTGGTGCCGTGAGCAACATCAAGGATAAATCTCATTTTATGGTTCCTCTCACATTCCACACGGCCTATCCTATCACTGAAAAAGTACAGTTAGATTCAGGGGCAACCTGCAGCGCTATGTCGTATTCGACTCTTCAGGGGATTTTACAGACTGGCAATGTTACATTAGATCCTCCCGAGGGACAGATCAAGTTGTATGATGGCAGCGTCATTACACCACTAGGTACTTACTCACTCCACGTAAGTCATGGCAATGGAACACAGTGTGAAGTAACATTTGACATTGTGGAGCAAGCTCCATGGCCTATCATTGACGGTAGTACCTGCATTAAGCAAGGTTGGCTATCACTCGGTGTGGACAAAATACTGAACATGCTGCAGGAGGAAGTCGATGCACCCCTCTCCATGGAACGTATTCTGAATGAATACAAGGATGTTTTCAGCGGTCTGGGATGCCTTCCAGGAGAATACCATATTGAAACTGACTCAAATGTACGACCAGTTCAGCACGCGCCCCGCCGAATTCCAGTCCCACTCAAGTCGAAGCTGAGAGACAAAATTCAGGAGATGGAGAAACAGGGCATAATTTCGCGTGTCACCAAGCCGACTGACTGGATAAGTAGCTTAGTAGCTGTGCAGAAACCAAATAAGCTAAGGATATGCATAGATCCTAGGGACCTGAACAAGGCTATAAAAAGACCCAAATACCAAATGCCCACAGTGGACGAAGTCCTTCCAAAGTTAGCACAGGCTAAGGTATTCAGTGTTTTGGATGCCAAAGATGGTTTTTTCCAAGTAAAATTGGACGAGGAGAGTTCATATCTCACAACATTCTGGACCCCTCATGGAAGGTATCGCTATTTGAGGATGCCACAGGGCATCTGCAGTGCTCCGGAGGAATATCAGCGCCGTCAGAATGAGGTTCTTGCTGGACTAAAGGGCATTGAGGTCATTGCAGATGATGTTTTGTGTTATGGATGTGGCACAACAACAGAAGAAGCAATCACGGACCATGATCGGAATCTGCTGCAGTTGTTAGAACGAGCCCGTGAGGTGAATCTGAAATTCAACAAGAAGAAATTCCGGCTGAGACTAAACGAAGTGCCTTATATGGGTCAACTGCTCTCCAGTGATGGCCTGAAACCGGATCCGTCGAAAGTGTCCGCCATTGTTCACATGCCCCCTCCAATCGACAAAAAGGGAGTTCAGCGCCTATTAGGATGTGTGAACTATTTGGCCAGGTTTATGCCTAACCTTTCTGAGATATGTGAGCCTCTTCGCAGATTGACGGAGAAAGAGGCAATATTTGTGTGGGAGAGTCAGCAGGTCGAGAGTTTCGCTGCCATGAAGGGATTGATCAGTGTCGCTCCAGTACTGAAGTACTATGACGTCAATTGTGAAGTAACTATCCAGTGTGACGCATCAGAATCCGGATTAGGGGCAACTCTCCTCCAGAATGGGCAACCAGTGGCATTCGCGTCACGATCTCTATCTTCGACGGAGCGCCGATATGCTCAGATAGAGAAGGAATGTTTGGCCATTTTATTTGCGTCAGTCCGCTTCGATCAGTACTTACACGGTCGGGAATCCATATCGGTTGAAACAGATCACAAACCACTGGTTCCGATATTCCTGAAATCCATTCACTCCGCCCCCAAACGTCTTCAACGCATGCTTCTCCGCTTACAGAAATACAACTTGGATGTTCAGTATTTACCAGGATCTAAAATGTTCATTGCGGATATGCTAAGCCGTGCATACCTGCAAACCAGCAATGAAGAGAATGCGCCGGAATACCAAATATTCCAGCTGTCTGAAGAAAACCAACTATTTGAAGAAATAGGGGAAATCAGTCAAGTTGACCACATGCGATTGTCTGAGGCAACTCATAAACAAGTCAAATCATGTACGACTGCAGATGCAACTTTGCAAACTCTTATGAACACTGTCATGACAGGTTGGCCAGACATTCGCGAAGACGTCCCCATCTGTATCCTTGGGTACTGGAATTTCAGAGATGAACTCACGGTTCAAGACGGCGTACTGTACAAAGGTATGAAAGTGATCGTACCTACCTCAATGCGTTCCCAGATGATTGCCAGAGTCCATTCCAGTCATTTGGGTCCGGACGCGTGTGTTCGTAGGGCGAAAGATGTTCTGTACTGGCCAGGCATGGTGGGTGAAATCAAAGACAATGTCAAATCATGTGGGATTTGCAGTGACTTTCTTGCGAAGCAACAGAGAGAACCTCTCATGACACACCAACTTCCAGACTTGCCTTGGTCCAAGGTTGGGCAAGATTTATTCTCTCTCCATGGAGAAAATTACCTCGTAACAGTGGATTTTTACAGTGATTTCTTTGAACTAGACTTACTTGAGGACATATCATCAGCATCAGTTATCCGTGCCACCAAATCCCATTTTGCTCGTCATGGCATTGCAGACATGGTGACGGATAATGGCGCACAGTACACAAGCGAAGATTTTTCGACCTTCACACGTCAGTGGGAGTTCAAACATATCACCAGTTCGCCGCGTCACAGCCAAAGTAATGGCAAATCAGAGTCGGCAGTTAAAATCGCCAAAAAAGCTGGTAAAAAAGGTCAAACGGGACAGTTCTGACTTACAAATGGCCTTGCTGGAATGGAGAAACACCCCCGATGACAGTGGGTCGAGTCCTGTACAGAAACTGATGTCCAGAAGAACAAAAACTACGATACCAACAGCCAGAGCTCTCCTAAAACCACAGCTCATCTCCGGCGTGCTGGAAAACATCACGATCAAAAGGCAGAAAGCCAAGGCAGCATATGACAGGCATGCGAAACCACTCCCAGAGCTGGAAGTGGGTGAGCCAGTTCGCTTACAACCGGTCAATCCCAAAGCTCCATGGGATAAGGGGTCATGTGTCGCAAAAATCGGTCCACGTTCCTATCTTGTGGAAAATGAAAGTGGCCAATTGTATAGGAGAAACCGAAAGTTTATCCGACCAGATGGGAGCCAGGAAATCAGTCACAGTGGCACTATGGAGCCACAATCCGTCCTTGCTGGACCACCACCTCCACTTGCGTCCTCACCACCGCTTCCACAGGCACCGCCATCAATACCTAACAGCGACTCTGTGTCTGTACAGCCTCCTTCTGGTGACAGTGTTTCCCATTCAGATCAGCTAGCTACCACAAGGTGCGGAAGGCACACTACTGCTCCAGCAAAATACAAAGACTTTGTAATGAAATAATAGCTAGATATTTCCAAAGTCCCAGTGGTGAAATATGCAGACAGTTAATTTGTTTTTTGTTTTTTTTTTCCTTTTTTTTTTTATATATGTATCATAGTTCAACCGTTTATAGTTAGTTGTAGTTCCAGTTTCATCATTATTCTAGTCAGAACTTAGTCATCCCAACTGACAATATTTCATTGATCTAGTCAACATGGTCAACCTGACTCATCATTTTGACAATGAACAGTCACAAACTCCATATTACGAATCTCAGTTTTTCAAGAATTAACTTCATTTATTTTTTATGGGAAAAGAGAGATGTTACGGAAGTGGCTACGCGCTACTATCAATACTTACCCAGAATGCTCTGTAACTGTGTTATGCGCGAGTAAACCTGGAGACATCTCACAAACCACGTGTTGTTCTATTTCATGTAACTAAGCTGTTTACATATGATAACATGCCGGTACTAGGAGCCGTGCGGTTACTTCATACTTTCCACAGGAACACCTGCAATAAAACAGCGGGTGAGATATCAAGGCTACCTCTTAGAATCGTAAGTATTCTAGTCTGAATGTTAAGTACAGAGGAAGGTTTTCATGTGGAATCATGCGGTTGCCTTTGAGTCGCCAGAAATATATTTCACCATTAGTCTAATTCTGTCTAAAATCCACATATCTTGACCTAGTTCACAAAATCCGAACGGCGAATCTCAAATTAATAATGTGAATTTCAATTAGTATGTGAACTCACCGTAACACAATGATACAGCGCGTCACTTGCCTTGACAAATTACGCCCATAATTAATGGCAAAATCCTGAACACTCCAGTACCGTAACTAAATTACAAGCGTCTAGTCCGTCATTCATAATCCAGCCGTCGTCCATTAGAGAATATCCGCGTCCATAATCCAAAGACCTATTCCATTTCCATATACAAAGTCTGTAAATAAAACTCCATAAAGATTGTTCTATTATTGCTCTCCCGGGCCGGGCACAAGAGATTCGAGGTCCCAGATAAACAACTTCGAGTCGGGGACAAAAGTATCGGGATCCGGGAACAAGAGTCTCTGACAGTCGAGCCAGACAATCGCAGAGGTTAAAGACAAATGTCTTGGGGGCGTGGAACAAGGGACTCCTGGACACGAAACAAGGGTTTCGATGGCACGGGACAAGGAGGCCAGTGACAAGGTTCTCGAGGACGAGGGTCTCAAAGGGCCTGAACAATGGTCTTACAAAGGCCTCAGTGGCATGATTCAAGGGTCTCAGAGGCATAGGACGAAGGTCTCGTGGGTTCGAGACAGGGGTATTTGGGACAAGGGTATCACATGACCGTTACGAGGGACTCACAGGACCGGGACAACTGTTTCCAAGAACCGAGTCAAAGATCTCAGTGGAATGGATCAAGGGTCTCAAGGTCTCAGGGGCGGGGTCTCGGAACAATTAAGGGTTTCCAGAAGTAAGGGCAAGGGACTCACATGGCGGTTACAAGCATCTGACAGGACCCGGACAAGTGTCACCAAGGACGGAACAAAGATCTCGGTGGCATGAATCAAAGGTTTCGGGGGCTATGGGCAAAGGTCTGCAGGCCTGGGCACAAGGATATCGGGCAGGGAAAAAGAAGGTCGAGAGGAAAAAGGGCAAGCTTAAATAAAGCGGTACAATTATGGAAACATTTTTGTGGAGTTGGAAAACTTACGTTTATTATGTCGCATTTATATTTTTAGGCCTTGAGCCAATGTGAGATTAAGGGCTTAGAATTTCCTCCCATTTGCACCTCGAACTGACCTACTGAACCTGTAGTTTTCAACTCCAGGGTATGTGGATTCGTGTGGGTATAAGATAGCTACAATGATTTTGCAGGGAGCAACGGCGATACTAATTTTCCAGAAATATAGTGATAGATGTTATATACCAAAATAAAGCCCATGCATTTCTCTAGAGAATGAAATTATTCAAAAATATTTAGATAGATTTTCGACGTCAGAATGACGTCGTATTTGTCGAGGTGAGAGGAGACATCTGGAGCCGTACTAATCTATCTGACCAATATACTACAGAATGGAAATAAATTGTTAACCGAAACTTCCAGACCTGATACCTTATCCTATTGGGGTCCGTTTAAGTCATATTACAGTATTCTGATGACAAAGGATCATGTGTATATTCAAAATTGCACTCGAGAGAGGTCCTGGGAAATTAGCGTTTTCGTCCAAATTTTCGCATGAAGATGGTTCTCACTACGAGCATACTTCACATTTCGTCCAAATTTGGCATCCTCGCGAGCCAGTTTATCATCCTCGTGAGTCAGTGTATCATCCTCGAGAGCCAGTGTATCATCCTCGTGAGCCAGTGTATCATCCTCGTGAGCCAGTATATCATCATTGCGAGCCAGTGTATCATCCTCGCGAGCCAGTGTATCATCTTCGCGAGTCAGTGTATCATCCTCGTGAGCCAGTGTATCATCCTCGTGAGCTAGTGTATCATCCTCGCGAGCCAGTGTATCATCTTCGCGAGTCAGTGTATCATCCTCGAGAGCCAGTGTATCATCTTCGCGAGCCAGTGTATCATCCTCGCGAGTCAGTGTATCATCTTCGCGAGCCAGTGTATCATCTTCGCGAGTCAGTGTATCATCTTCGCGAGTCAGTGTATCATCCTCGTGAGTCAGTGTATCATCCTCGAGAGCCAGTGTATCATCTTCGCGAGCCAGTGTATCATCTTCGCGAGCCAGTGTATCATCTTCGCGAGTCAGTGTATCATCTTCGCGAGTCAGTGTATCATCCTCGTGAGTCAGTGTATCATCCTCGAGAGTCAGTGTATCATCCTCGAGAGCCAGTGTATCATCTTCGCGAGCCAGTGTATCATCCTCGTGAGCCAGTGCATCATCCTCGCGAGCCAGTGTATCATCTTCGCGAGTCAGTGTATCATCCTCGAGAGCCAGTGTATCATCTTCAAGAGCCAGTGTATCATCTTCGCGAGTCAGTGTATCATCCTCGTGAGCCAGTGTATCATCCTCGTGAGCCTGTGTATCATCCTCGTGAGCCAGTGTATCATCCTCGTGAGTCAGTGTATCATCCTCGTGAGTCAGTGTATCATCCTCGTGAGCCAGTGTATCATCCTCGTGAGCCTGTGTATCATCCTCGTGAGCCAGTGTATCATCCTCGTGAGCCTGTGTATCATCCTCGTGAGTCAGTGTATCATCCTCGTGAGTCAGTGTATCATCCTCGTGAGTCAGTGTATCATCCTCGTGAGCCTGTGTATCATCCTCGTGAGCCAGTGTATCATCCTCGTGAGCCTGTGTATCATCCTCGTGAGCCAGTGTATCATCCTCGTGAGTCAGTGTATCATCCTCGTGAGCCAGTTTATCATCCTCGTGAGTCAGTGTATCATCCTCGAGAGCCAGTGTATCATCCTCGTGAGCCAGTGTATCATCCTCGTGAGCCAGTATATCATCATTGCGAGCCAGTGTATCATCCTGGCGAGCCAGTGTATCATCTTCGCGAGTCAGTGTATCATCCTCGTGAGCCAGTATATCATCATTGCGAGCCAGTGTATCATCCTCCCGAGTCAGTGTATCATCCTCGTGAGCCAGTGTATCATCCTCGCGAGCCAGTGTATCATCTTCGCGAGTCAGTGTATCATCCTCGAGAGCCAGTGTATCATCTTCAAGAGCCAGTGTATCATCTTCGCGAGTCAGTGTATCATCCTCGCGAACCAGTGTATCATCCTCGTGAGTCAGTCTATCGATCAGTTCCAGCCATATCATTACACCAGACTACGGCAAGGTTGCGTTTGATTTCATCGCTGGTCAAACTACTTTGAAGGCAGGCTGAAATCGATATCGGCTGTAAAATCAAATGCCGCAAGCTTCCGATACTGACAAGCTAATTTAAAACAACAACGGGGATGACGTGTAAGAGATTGTATACAAGCGTCTGATCCGTCATTCAATATTCAGCTGTCGTCCATTACAGAATTTCCGCGTCGAAAATCCAAAGACCTAGTTCATATAATAAAATTAGCATCAAATTAAAAGAACAGATCACGGTATTCATAAAACTAGTCCAATTTATCTGCAAGAGAGAAGCGGTCAACTATTTTCAATGATGCCAGCAAGACATCATGGTGTTCCTAAAATATCAAATCCGTATCGCTGATCAGTATTCTTAATCCATAAGATATAAGTTGTAAAATCGTTATTTAGAGTATGATGTATCTCAGTCACGCTTTGATTGTGACTGTTCATATGAACACTATGAGAATCTTAAAATACAGGGGTTCATACGGCCCCTAGCCCCGAGTTAAGCGAAATAAGACACAAGTTGCGAAACTGTATAACAGAGGTAACGATGCCAGAACTCATTCGAAACGCCAAGAGGTTTCAGGTAACTCTCTGGGATAAAATAGGAATTACATGACCTTGTGAAGATGAAATCTGGCAGATAATCCATATTTCGTTCATTCACCGACAAATATTCCACGCCTCCTCTTCCTCTTCCACCTCTGATTCTTCCCACTATGTAATATCAATCCATACGTACAATTACTAACAACTGACGCTTCAATCATTTTCATATCATAACGAAGTGGTGGCGCCAACAAATATTGTCACATGACCAGCTGGTTTTTTGGTGCTCTTTTTATTCCTCCGGCGACGTCGCGAAGATGTGCGGCAAACACTTTCTCTCGACTACTTGGTCGATCTCGATTGGGAGTAATTCTCAGATTCAGTTGCTTTAGATAGAATCTGTTAGCTAGAAGTGTGTCCCAGCAAAGGGGGAGAAGGAGAGGATAGTATTCAGGGATACCAGGAGTCCAAAATGTTACATCTGCCTGAGCGCAACAGCATCTCTAATTCATATTCCCGCCAAGTAGACCTCTTTTTTATTACCCCTGCTGTTTTTAGACGAAACTCTATGGACGCCAAGTGAAGGAAGCTCCTCAAACATAGATACATGCTAACTCTTTGCAAGCTGAACATATGCGTTCATTTATAGATAAATATGTTATGATTATGTTCTAAAATTTTAAATACATTTAAAAAAACGACCGTCTTCATCGTGCTGAAAACGTAAGACTGCGTAATGTCGACCATATTGGAGTGACTGACGACAGATACCCGTTACTGTTTATATATATCCTCCATATTGGAGTGACTGACGACAGATACCCGTTACTGTTTATATATATCCTCCATATTGGAGTGACTGACGACAGATACCCGTTACTGTTTATATATATCCTCCATATTGGAGTGACTGACGACAGATACCCGTTACTGTTTATATATATCCTCCATATTGGAGTGACTGACGACAGATACCCGTTACTGTTTATATATATCCTCCATATTGGAGTGACTGACGACAGATACCCGTTACTGTTTATATATATCCTCCATATTGGAGTGACTGACGACAGATACCCGTTACTGTTTATATATATCCTCCATATTGGAGTGACTGACGACAGATACCCGTTACTCTTTATATATATCCTCCATATTGGAGTGACTGACGACAGATACCCGTTACTCTTTATATATATCCTCCATATTGGAGTGACTGACGACAGATACCCGTTACTGTTTATATATATCCTCCATATTGGAGTGACTGACGACAGATACCCGTTACTGTTTATATATATCCTCCATATTGGAGTGACTGACGACAGATACCCGTTACTGTTTATATATATCCTCCATATTGGAGTGACTGACGACAGATACCCGTTACTGTTTATATATATCCTCCATATTGGAGTGACTGACGACAGATACCCGTTACTGTTTATATATATCCTCCATATTGGAGTGACTGACGACAGATACCCGTTACTGTTTATATATATCCTCCATATTGGAGTGACTGACGACAGATACCCGTTACTGTTTATATATATCCTCCATATTGGAGTGACTGACGACAGATACCCGTTACTGTTTATATATATCCTCCATATTGGAGTGACTGACGACAGATACCCGTTACTGTTTATATATATCCTCCATATTGGAGTGACTGACGACAGATACCCGTTACTGTTTATATATATCCTCCATATTGGAGTGACTGACGACAGATACCCGTTACTGTTTATATATATCCTCCATATTGGAGTGACTGACGACAGATACCCGTTACTGTTTATATATATCCTCCATATTGGAGTGACTGACGACAGATACCCGTTACTGTTTATATATATCCTCCATATTGGAGTGACTGACGACAGATACCCGTTACTGTTTATATATATCCTCCATATTGGAGTGACTGACGACAGATACCCGTTACTGTTTATATATATCCTCCATATTGGAGTGACTGACGACAGATACCCGTTACTGTTTATATATATCCTCCATATTGGAGTGACTGACGACAGATACCCGTTACTGTTTATATATATCCTCCATATTGGAGTGACTGACGACAGATACCCGTTACTGTTTATATATATCCTCCATATTGGAGTGACTGACGACAGATACCCGTTACTGTTTATATATATCCTCCATATTGGAGTGACTGACGACAGATACCCGTTACTGTTTATATATATCCTCCATATTGGAGTGACTGACGACAGATACCCGTTACTGTTTATATATATCCTCCATATTGGAGTGACTGACGACAGATACCCGTTACTGTTTATATATATCCTCCATATTGGAGTGACTGACGACAGATACCCGTTACTGTTTATATATATCCTCCATATTGGAGTGACTGAGGACAGATACCCGTTACTGTTTATATATATCCTCCATATTGGAGTGACTGAGGACAGATACCCGTTACTGTTTATATATATCCTCCATATTGGAGTGACTGACGACAGATACCCGTTACTGTTTATATATATCCTCCATATTGGAGTGACTGAGGACAGATACCCGTTACTGTTTATATATATCCTCCATATTGGAGTGACTGAGGACAGATACCCGTTACTGTTTATATATATCCTCCATATTGGAGTGACTGAGGACAGATACCCGTTACTGTTTATATATATCCTCCATATTGGAGTGACTGACGACAGATACCCGTTACTGTTTATATATATCCTCCATATTGGAGTGACTGACGACAGATACCCGTTACTGTTTATATATATCCTGACTAACGCTGGTAAATGCTTTAAATGATATGTTTATTATGACAATTGTAATAAGGCCAGGAAGAAATCATTTTCTTGTCAATTTATGAGCAACTTATCTGTATGTATAATTCTAACACCTATAGGGCATAAAAGTATATTTTTTCTCCTCAGTTTGCCGTTTTATTATACTGTATATACTGGGGAGTGAAAGAGTGAATACACGATCTCCCGCATACAGCGTATATTTTTTAAAATAACTATTAACTGTACCTTGGAATCCTATCACAACATCTCATGCATGGTCTCTATTATGACAAGGAGCCATAGGATGCTAAGTCCCCCGCCGAAATGGCAGCAATATTGTTTAGCATTGTTGGTCACGGGGGATGTACATGAGGGAGGCAACTGCTACTTCATAGGCGTTGGATGCGGAAGGGTCTTTCTGTCTTCCTAAGTTTCAAAATCAACTCAGAACGGTTGACTGGACGTTTTTTTGCTTCTGTAATATAGTTTCCATGCAGCGAAGCATGGAAATTATGTAACCGAGAAGCGACCCCAAGTGACATCTCAAGGTATATTATCCGCAAACCAAATTTGACGAGAAGCTGAATGCATCCTCAACCTATTGTCTGGAAACCAAATTTTAAATTTGTCACCAGCTGTCACCACCTGTAGGTGCAAGTGAGCGCAATGCAATCCCAAGGATCATGTCATGACATGGTGTGTCAGCATACGAACTTTGGGAAGAATCTGAAAAGGGGTTATTGCCCGGAAACCAAATTTAGATTTGCATGCACAAGTGTGCGAAACACAATCCCAAGTGACATCTTATGGCATGTGAATACCAAATTTGAGAAGAATCCGATGAGCAGTTGTCAAATTATTGCCAGAAACAAATTGCAGATTTTTCCACCAGGAGTCGCCACCAGTATGCAGAAGCAGGTGAAATGCAATCCCAAGGGACATATCATGGCACGGCATCTGCATACCAAATTGAAGAAAAATCTGATGAGCGAAATCAAATTTAGATTTGACACGAGGTGGTGCTACCTGTAAGCACAAGTGGGCGAAACGCAATCCAAAGTGATATCATATGTCATGATATATTCATACCAGATTTAAGAAGAATCTGACGAGCGGTTCTCAACTTATTACCCGGAAACAAATCTGGTATTTCGCCACCAGGTGGCACCACCTGTAAATAAAAGTGAGCGAAAGGCAATCCCACGCAACATCTCCTGGCATGATACATGCATGCTAAATGTTAATGGCTGAAAATTTTGATTTTAACAACTGGTAGCGCCACCTATAGGCGCAAGTGGGCGAAATGCAATCTTAAGCAACATCTTACGTCATGGTATTACCCGGAGACAAATTTGGGATTTTGCCACCAGGTGGCGCCACCTGTAAGTGCAAGTGAGTGAAAGGCAAGCCCATGCAACATCTCCTGGCATGGTACATGCATGCTAAATTTGAGAAAGAATGCTAAAGAATCCGAGGAGCATGCAGTTCTCAAGTTATTGGCCAAAAAACAAATTTCAGATTTTGTCATCAGGTGGCGTCACTTTCTGAGCAGAAGTGGATAAGGCATTCCCAAGCAACATCTCATGGCAAGGCACAATTTATATGCATGCCTAATTATTTTGGAAGAATTTGATGAGCAGTTCTCAAGTTATTGCCCGGAAACCAAATTTCGAGCAACATTTGAAAGCGTTTCAAAGTTATTGCTTGCCGCACAAAAGAACGGACCTAGTGTCGCTACCTACAGGCATATCTTTCTGAAACGCAATACCAGTCAACATTTGTCACAAGGAATGGATATGCCAAATATTGAAGAAACTAGATACAGTCGATCTAATACGATTGGAAGCATGCCTTTTGCATCTTTAGTAAAGGAAACATTCATTATTTGTGAAGAAAGTAAAAACGCAAAACTTAGGAAAAACATCATTAACATGGCCCCATAAGATGCCTTGAGGGTAGGTACCCACATACCAAATTTAAAAGAATCCATTGAGGTCCAACAGTTACTGCCCGGAAATGCATTTTTACCTTGGCCCTCAGGTAGCGCCATGTGTAGGCAGATACGCATAAAAAATAATTCCAACCGAGATCTTGAGGCACGATCCCTTAACATTGAAAATAGAAAATGTTAAATTGGCCTACAGGTGGCGCCACCTTGAAACAGATGACAAGAAAAACAATACCAAGTGAAACCTTCAGGTAAGGTACATGTATACCAAACTTGGAAAGAATTCATTCAAGTATTAAAAGGTTATTGTCCGGAAACATAATTTTAGATTTCAGGTGGCACCTCCTATATGTGGATCGGCATGAACAAAAATGCCAAACGAGAAATTGAGGCGAGGTACCTACACACCAAATTTGGAAAGAATCCTTAAGGTTTTCAAAAGTTATTGTCTGGAGACGCAATTTTAAATTGGCCCGAGGTGGCGCCACCCAGAAGCGGATTGGCACGAAAAACAATTCCAAGCAAGATCTATAGACAAGGGGCATATTTACCAAATACAAAAACATAGGTCTGTGCCTGATAAATTGAAATCTTTTGGGGTTGCAATTATCCCAATATTGCAGACAACACACAAATTTCAGCTTCTGCCAAGATATATTGGAGATATATATGCTCAAACACAATATATGAGTGTCCGGCGAGGGCTAGTTTGGGAGATCGAGGGTGCGGCTCAGCGCCCTGGGGCTGGGGACATGCTCGTCTTGAGGGTAGTGGTAGGTGTGCTGACATGAAAGCCATAGAAAGCACCCTGTACATGAAACAACCACACTGACAACTGCATGCCATCATCTGTCAGTCCGAACATGAGACAGCACCTATAAGGTGCAACAACCCCTCAGCCAGACAGTTTTAGTCAGTGTATATTGGTATACAATGAATGGAAAATGCATATGAAAAAGCCTGAAAGATTTTGTTGAATGCAGAAGATGCTTTAGCAGTGGCTTGTAAAAGATTAGAATGTGATAAATTCAACTATAATAAATCATTTGAAATATCACGTGCGAAAAATATGGCGGAAGAACAAAAATATTCTGAACAAAAACAAAAGGCTTCAAGACATTCTTGCTTTGAACCCTAATAATAATCTGAACAATAATAAAAGTCTTCCGATTTTCAGTGGGAGGCAAGTAATATATAGTTTTGATAGGAATACGAAGTTGCGCATCTAAAACCCCATGGCTCTGGGTGCCAGCCAATCAGAATCTATTCAATTTGAACCATACATGTACTACTTTGAAAATATCAGGAACATCAAGCAGTCATGTGACAAATATACAGATTATCAAAAAACTTGCAATCAGAAATGGCCGCAAAGTTTTCCGTCCAATCAGAGAAACCGGAAGTCATTACTTGTCTCTTGATGTATCTATGACGTATACCAAGCACTGAACACTTGAACAGTATCAAAGGATATATAGATCATCAGTGATTTTACATCAATTGAAAACGGCTGCCAAGGTTTCCATCCAATCAGAGAAAATGGTTCGGTCATTCAGTTTTAGTCTCTTGAAGTACTGATGCTGTATACAAAGTCTTGCATCAAACACTTGAACAGTACCAGAGGTATAGATTTTGCATAAATTAAAGATGGCAATAAAGTTTTCCACCTAATCAGAGAAATTGGTTGTCATTAATTGTTTTTTGATGTATCGATGATTTGTAGTTTCATGTGAAGCACTAAAATGTTATCAGATATAGATCATTAATGATTTTGCATAAATTAAAATGTTCGCCAATATTTCTGTCCAATCAGAGAAACCAGTTTTGTCATTCATCATAAGTCTTATGATGCAATGATGATGTATATCAAATTTTACGTTGAGCAGAGATAGAGATCATTAATGATTTTGCACAAATTAAAGATGGCTGCCTATCCTTCCCGTAATTCAGAGGAAATGATGTGTTTATTGATTGCGAGTCTCTTGATACATCGATGCTGTATACCAAGTTTCATATAGAACACTTAAATGGTATCAGAGATATAAATCATTAAAAAATTTGCATAAATTAAAGATGACCGCCAAGATTTCCACCCAATCAGAGAAACCAGTTCTGTCATTCATCATACATGTAAGTCTCTTGATGCCAGCCATCCTGCCCGCCTCTCAGAAGAACTGATGTGGTTATTCATAGCAAGTCTCTTGATACATCGATGCTGTATACCAAGTTTTGTATAGAACACTTCAATGATATCAGAGAAATACATCATTAAAAATTCTGCATAAATTAAAGATGGCCGCCAAGGCTTTCACCCAATCAGGGGAACTGGTTTGGTCATTCCTTTAAAGTTTCTTGATGTATCGATAATCTATACCAAGTTTCACACTGAACAGCGAAATGGTTTCCGAGATACACAAGATTCATGGTTTCGCATTAATTAAAAATGGCCGCCAAAGTTTCCACCCAATTGGATCCATATTAAATAGGGTTCTGAGTCACGAGCATATGGATGTGCACGGCAAGTTGTATCGATAATCTATACCAAGTTTCACAATGAACAGCGAAATGGTTTCCGAGATGCACAAGACTCATGGTTTCGCATAAATTAAAGATGGCCGCCAAAGTTTCCACCCAATCAGGTCCAGATTCAATAGGGTCACGAGCATATGGGGGTGCACGGCAAGTTTGGTGTGCCTAGGGTAAGTCGTTCTAAAGATATCTTGGTAACGAGAAAGCTGTGACGGTTTCGCATAAATTAAAAATGACCGCCAAAGTTTCCAACCAATCGTCTCCAGACTCAATAGGCTTGTGGTTGATCACCCAAAAATCCTGCATACCAAATTTGAAGTCGCTAGAAGCAACGATTTGGCTTCTAGACCGGTCACAAGAATTGTTGACGACTGACCACCAGACGACCGGACGACCGACCCCACAGCCTAATAGGCTGAGGGGTAAAAACCATAAGGTGGAATTCAATTCAATTCAGAAAATTGATCATATGCACAGTGTGCACCCAAACTTTAGGAACTCAGTTGTAATTAATATAGTAAGTTACACGTGTGGACACAAATGGTTCCTGCAGAAGCTTTAGGGTAAATCATATGATGTAAGATACAATTATTTGATAGCAAAATTGAAGGAAATGTTGTCCTTCATTTAAGATGACACGAAATGCAAAAACCAGGGGTTAAGTACTGCGGGAATTTCCCCGCCAGTTATTTCATATTATACTTCTGAAATAAAATATGGTTCATGCAAAAGCTTTAAGGTCATATGATGTGGAATAGAATGATTCCATAGCAAATTTGAAGGAAATGTCCTTCATTTAAGGCGACACGAAATTCAAAACTAACACGGGTTCGGTACTGCAGGGATTCCCCTGCCAGTTATTTCATATTATGCTTCTGAAATAAAATAAGGTTCCTGCAAAAGCTTTAGTGTAAATCCTATAATGTGGAATAGAAGGAATGGACAGTAAATTTAAGAAAATGGTGTCCTTCATGTAAAGCGACATGAAATTCAAAACTAACAGCGAGAAGCGGAAGAAAGAAGAAAAAATGACAAACGCATTTAGGGATGCCTAATTATTAGACAAAGCATTTGGAAGTTATCGCTTGTGAAGAATTTGAATGGAAACCACGGACATGCACAGAAGATTGGAACAAGACCCAGTGGCGCCATCTTCAGGTGGATCTTGCTGAAACGCAATACCAACCCATGTCTGGTCACAAAGAGGCTAAATTTCGAAGGAATCCGACAAAGCTTTTGGAAGTTATCGCCTGTGAAGAATTTGAACAGACATCCACAGACACAAAGAGAGCAAGACCCATTTTAACTGGAATGGACACGAAGAAGCGAAACTCAGTGACGCCACCTTCAGGCAAATGTTACTGAAATCCAGTACGCATCCGCGTCTTCTCACAAGGAATGTGTATGCTGAATTTCGGAAGAATCCAAGAAAGCATTTGGAAGTTATCGCTTGTAACGGACATCCACGGACACAAAGAAGCAAGATCATTTTGACCCAGTGGCGCCACCTTGAGGCAGATGTTGCTGAAATGCAATACCGACTGGCGTCTTGTCGCAAGGAATGCGCATGCCGAATTTCGGAAGAATCCAACAAAGCGTTAGGAAGTAATCATTCGAACAGACATGCACGGACATCCACGGACATGCACGGACACATAGAAGCAAGAACCATTTTAAAGTCCCCCGACCGCGTTGTGGCGGGGGATAAAAAAAAATTAATGCTCACCAGATTTGCTGGTGATTTGTGCACAGTGCCGGTTTAATAGCCCTCGTGCTAGCGCATACATGTGCCGCAATAAAATGCAAGTGATACATACGAATCAATAAATTTACTACATCTGTAGTGCCTATGTATCATAAGGGTGGTATAAAACGAGTCATATAAAATAAGTCATATTCCCCCACAGGCAAATACACAAACTGCATATTTCTATAAACATCACAAGAAACAAGACTACCCCATGCGATGGTTAGTATCCCAACCACGCTGTTATTGTAGTTCTTCATGTGGACATCTTGAAAGGCATGACCGCACAGCCCCGTCATCGGCATCGAACGATATATACATGAGAGCAATACTTTGATAGCCGCATCAAGTCATCCGTGAGATCAAAGAAACCACCCAAAAGTATTGACAGAATGCAATTTCTTCTTCAGAACACACATATTTGTGGCCCGTGATCCCCCTTAAAATTCAAACCGGATGATAGCACCGGAAAACTCATATCCCCGGCCTCTCCCCCACTGGCCTCCCGCACCGCCTCGGTGTAGTGCTATTTCCTATTTCTTTGCTATCTAGAGGCGGTAAATCATGCCTGTGTATACATATTTCATTATTGTAAGGCACCAAAACTAGCCTCGTAGAATTTCTCCTGATAGTCTGAGATTCTACCAGATTCCAATTTCTATCACGACACACGCACGAAGGCTTCTGTTTCCTTGTCTCCATTTACTTGCAACTGACCATCGCAAATCTTTCGAGACTGGTATTTGAGAATGTAAACTTTAAGAAAAATGTGATTTGGCAGGTTTGAAGGGACAAAAATCGACCGAACCTGGTCTGATGCCTAAACTGACTTCTATACGTCGAAAATTTCTTTTTTGTGAAATAGGCATCCTTCGATCATATCTGAAAATCGGGTACCGGGAATACACGCTTTTTTATTTATGCTAATTTATCTGTATTTCGTAAAAAATCACATATTCTTTCACGTAGATTAAATTTGATTGGACCGTCATTTTATTGTCACGGTGCCCCTCGCCTTTACTCCTGGTGAGATTCTATCAAAACTTGTTTAGCAGGAATTTATAAGCATTATTACCCAACCAAATGCGAGAAACCGAGTGATAATAATAAGCACCCTCTGGCTAGATACGCGTAATTTTAAAATATATATTATTAAATTATGTCCTGACTGATGTGGTTATTAACCTGTATGTATCACAGTTTAGATACATTATAAAAGAGTTTAGAAACAGAAAATAGCACTTACTGACGATTTTTTTTAATTTACACGAAGTTATTCCTTCCAGACGATTTGCTACGATATAGATGTCATATATAATGGACCGCCAATTCTTTTATGAGCAGTTTTCTGTATTTAGAATTTTAGATCACACATCATTTTTAAAATACTTTTGGCCACTGTTACCTCACAAAAATAAAAAAAAAATCTAGAAGAAAAATAGACAAGATACTATTTTTGTGAGTATAGGCTAAAAGTTACTCCCATGTAATGCATCTGAAATGTAAACGCTCAGTGTTTCTTCATTCTGGAGCACTTAACTTCTATGTTTATGGACCGTTATGGAGTCAAACGCTACCCGTACAAGTAAACAGAACCAAAAAGAGCGCCGCTATGATGACGTCAGGAGTAGTATACAACGCGTAAATTGAGGTAATAGCGCCTCACTGCGCATGCGCAGAAAAAAAAATGTGGCGGTATTGTGGCGGTGTGCGCAGGAGTGTTGTGCGCAGGTATGACGTCACTTCCGGTCTGGGTGAATGGGGCGTGACCTTGGGGGCGTGTATTTCTCCGCGGTGATGCGGTCTGGCGGTGATGCGGTCTGCCTCCGCGGACCGAAAGTAGCCCCAAACCCGTGGGTTTTCGTGGAAGTGTTCGGCAATCTGTAGGGACCGCTAGTGGACCGATGGGGTCGAGTGAGGTATCAAAGTGAAGCTTAGGTGAAGGGGCATCTAATGGGCTGGGTGTGGGGTTGACATATCGTCATTCTGCGCATGCGCGGCGGCCGAAGGGTATGAAAATAGCCTTTTGGGAGCTAGGGGAGCCCCTAGTGGACCGATGGGGTCGAGTGAGGTATCAAAGTGAAGCATTCATGAAGGGGCATCTAATGGACTGGGTGTGGGGTTGACATATCGGCCTTCTGCGCATGCGCGGTGGCCGAAGGGTATGAAAATAGCCTTTTTGGAGCTAGGGAGCCCCTAGTGGACCGATGGGGTCGAGTGAGGTATCAATGTGAAGCATTCATGAAGGGGCATCTAATGGGTTGGGTGTGGGGTTGAAATATCGGCCTTCTGCGCATGCGCGGTGGCCGAAGGGTATGAAAATAACCTTTTTGGAGCTAGGGGAGCCCCTAATGGTCCAATGGGGTCGAGTGAGGTATCAATGTGAAGCATTCATGAAGGGGCATCTAATGGACTGGGTGTGGGGTTGAAATAGCGGCCTTCTGCGCATGCGCGGTGGCCGAAGGGTGTGAAAATAGCCTTTTTGGAGCTAGGGGAGCCCCTAGTGGACCGATGGGGTCGAGTGAGGTATCAATGTGAAGCATTCATGAAGGGGCATCTAATGGGTTGGGTGTGGGGTTGACATATCGGCCTTCTGCGCATGCGCGGTGGCCGAAGGGTATGAAAATAGCCTTTTGGAGCTAGGGGAGCCCCTAGTGGACCGATGGGGTCGAGTGAGGTATCAATGTGAAGCATTCATGAAGGGGCATCTAATGGACTGGGTGTGGGGTTGAAATAGCGGCATTCTGTGCATGCGCGGTGGCCCAAGGGTATGCAAATAGCCGTGTTGGAGCTAGGGGAGCTACTAATGGTCCAATGGGGTCGAGTGAGGTATCAAAGTGAAGCCTAGGTGAAGAGGCATTCAGGCAATGGGTTGGGTGCATGTAAAGTTTTTCCTGAAAAAAAGAAAAACGGAAAACGGACTTTATCGAAAAACCTGGGAAAATGCCTATATGGGGTATGAGGGGTATATAGGTCGACGGGTTTAACGGGGCTTGTCTATCAATAGAGTTATCTCCCCCTAGTTCCAGGGTGGGTGTATGTAAAAATTTTCCTGAAAAAATACGGAATACGGACTTTATCCTAAATTACGGGAAAATGCCTGTATGGGGTATGGGAGGTATAGGACCATCCTGGGAAACGTACTTCTATACATTTGCGGTAGGGTTGTGAGGTCTCGTTTTACTTGTCTCGTCATTTAGAACATGATAGGAAGTGTCCCCGTGCGAATCGGTGAAATTTTTGAAAAAAGTCACCGAACCCCATATAGTCCCATACTGAGGGTATAGGATCAATGTTTGTCCCCTGGGAAACGTACTTCTATACATTTGCGGTAGGGTTGTGGGGTATCGTTTTACTCGTCTCGTCATTTAGAACATGATAGGAAGTGTCGCCGTGCGAATCGGTGAAATTTTTGAAAAAAGTCACCGAGCCCCATATAGTCCCATACTGGGGTATAGGATCAATGTTTATCCCCCTGGGAAACGTACTTCTATACATTTGTAGGGTTGTGGGGTCTCGTTTTACTCGTCTCGTCATTTAGAACACGATGGGAAGTGTTGCAGGAGCGAATCGGTGAAATTTTTGAAAAAAAGTCACCAAGGCCTGGATGAGCCCATAGGCCTATACTGCATGGCTATGGGTGTATAGGGCCATACGGGGTGGACATGTTGGAGTCTAGGTGAGTCCCTGGTGGTCCAATGGGGTCGAGTGAGGTCTTATTTTGAAGCTCTCGTGCAGCAGCATCCGACTGGGCTAATGGTTCGTCCGTGTTCAATAGTCTGCGCATGCGCAGTCTGGCCGTAGTATAGAAAACAGGCATTTTGGGTGCTATGTAGGGGTGTGTTTGGGTTAGAGATGAGCTAATCACGGTTCGAATGGGTCGTGTGAGGTGTCAAAGTGAAGCTTGTGTGGGGTAGAGTCAGAATGGTGTGTTTTTGAATGCATGTCGCGTTAATCTGCGCATGCGCAGTTGGTTGTATTAAGTAAAGTGGCCATTTTGGGGCAGTACATGAAGGTGTTTGGGGTAGAGATGGACCGCTATGGGTCCGAATGGGTCGTGGAGGGTGTCAAAGTGAAGCTTGTGTGGGGTAGAGTCAGAATGGCGTGTTTTTGAATGCAAGTCGCGTCAATCTGCGCAGGCGCAGTTGGTTGTAGTAAGTAAAGTGGCCATTTTCGGGCAGTACATGAAGGTATTTGGGATCGAAATGGGCTATTCACGGTTCGAATGCGTCCTGGAAGGTGTCATCTTGTAGTTCTCGGGGTGTACATTCCGGGGGATGTTCGCGTCATCTGTGACGTCATCGATGACGTCATCGGTACGAGTAGTAGCGAAAGTGGCCATTTTCGGGCAGTACATGAAGGTATGTGGGGTCGAGATGGGCTATTCACGGTTCGAATGCGTCCTGGAAGGTGTCATCTTGTAGTTCTCGGGGTGTACATTCCGATTTGAGGGATGTTCGCGTCATCTGTGACGTCATCGGTGACGTCATCCGTACGAGTAGTAGCGAAAGTGGCCATTTTCGGGCAGTACATGAGGGTATTTGGGGTCGAGATGGGCTATTCACGGTTCGAATGCGTCCTGGAAGGTGTCATCTTGTAGTTCTCGGGGTGTACATTCCGATTTGAGGGATGTTCGCGTCATCTGTGACGTCATCGGTGACGTCATCGGTACGAGTAGTAGCGAAAGTGGCCATTTTCGGGCAGTACATGAAGGTATTTGGGGTCGACATGGGCTATTCACGGTTCGAATGCGTCCTGGAAGGTGTCATCTTGTAGTTCTCGGGGTGTACATTCCGATTTGAGGGGTGTCCGCGTCATCTGTGACATCATTGATGACGTCATCGGTACGAGTAGTAGCGAAAGTGGACATTTTGTGGGTGCGTGAGGGTGAGTTTGGTGTAGAGATGCACCATCCTTAGTCCGAATGCGTCGTGTGAGGCGTCATTTTGTAGCTCTCGGGGTGTACATTCCCAATGCATCTTGGAGGTCGAGAGACATCATCCAATCCCCTTGTAACAGAGCCGAACGAATAGACCGGAACGACTCCATCCGGAAATGAGGAGGCGGGGCCAAGAAGTCCTTGTTCAACCGACGCAGGTTTATAACCATACGCATTTCGGTGGTGTTCTTCTTGGGGACCCGGAACACCTGAGAATAAAAGCCCGGGGACAGATCGTTTGGCGGAAGTTCTATAGCTGCACCCTTCACTACCAACTTGTCCACGGACCTCTGAATCTCCATCAGGTGCTCCCGACGCACTGGAATTCGAGACGCCCTGGGTGACGTAGTCAACGGGGGAGTTGTGGCGAACTCCAGCCGATACCCATGACGTAGGGTGTTCAATACCAACGAATCCGCCTGGATTGCCTCCCAATTCCTCCAAAACCTTACAAGTCTCCCGCCTACCGGAAGCGCCGGATCTGGTGGAATTGGGAACAGCGGCAACGTGCGGTCTCGCCATGCAGATGTGCTTGGTTGACAGAGTGTCTGATGAAACGGCCAGGCCGTTTCCTTTTTATAGCAAGCTAGCTGTTGATCTATTTTTAGCACAATCAGTTCTAAACTAGTGGAAAAGCCCTATCACCTCTAGCCAAAAGGGCTAATATCGGTCCCCGGGCTTATTGGGATCTGCCTATCAAGTCAATGGGGTGATGTGAATAACAACAAGTTCAGCAATGTTCATACAGTTTATTATCCCCAATGTTACATCATATCCAGGCTGGGGGAGGCGCCCTGGGTATGTTTAGTATGTTCGCATTCGAAATATCAAACACCGTGTTTTATTATTCAACGCATCGTCACATCAGGCACAAGTGTTTAACGAGCTCAAGTCAACGATCAGCATGTAGACAGAGAGTATGTACGGCATGTTGTGGTATTCATCAGTGCATGGGTGACGCATTCACCCGATGGGTTGATTGGTCGTCTTGGTCACGAAAAACGTAACATTGGTCACCCTCTTTACCACCCATTGTGTGTTGGGTCGTTGTTGTTGGGCCCATCTCAAGGCATCCAATTGTTCCGCTTGGTCCAGCATCATCTCTAGTGACCTCCGGTTAATGATGGTAAACGGTTGGTGGTCGTACACTGGGTTGAAGGCACTGGAATAGAAATAGCGCAATTCACCCGTCATCTTATGGCATAAGATGTACCCAAATGCTACATTTAATGCGAAGGCCGTAGGTTGGTCATTGAAGATGGTTTCCACGTAGCTGCGTAGACGGGTGAGGTTGGTCAGTGGGAAATTGTAGATATCTTGAATAGGGCGATGACGGTGGAAACAGTGCCGTGTCATGGACTAATGGCGCCGAGAGATGTCACTCTCTGGATGATCTTCGGGTAAGAGATCGCTAGGAACATTTATGGGCTCGTCCAGAAAATGTTCGATGTATGACGTATGACTCGAAACCGTAACAGTGGGGTCCGGCCGGAAATCCAGGCTCTTCCCCACTGTAGGTATAGGCGGGCTCTCCGTCATCGCATCACCAGTGGCGTTCGTCTTCCCGGGCTTATCTTCAGTGGGTCTGACCTTCCGCGGCTCCTCTTCAGTAGGAAGACCATGGCTCAAACGCTGATGCCGTTTTAACTGACTGCGTCGTTTGAAGAGTTGGCCACAATCCTTACATTGTTCCGTCGCGTCCTCGTGGAATGAACGTTCGTGGCGCAGTAAAGCATCTTCCCGATTAAATGACCGTGCGCAGGTTATACAAGTATACAGTCCATCATTGTGGGTGGAGGTCTCGTGGCGTCGTAAACTATCTAGACGAGTAAACTTCTTCATGCAAGTTGTGCAAGTGAACATCTTGGTGGTTGACAGAGTGTCTGATGAAACGGCCAGGCCGCTTCCCTTTTATAGCACGCTAGCTGGTGATCTATTTTTAGCACACTCAGTTCAACTATCCCCAAGTCGAGAGCCGAGCCGTGACATCTTCGGTAACCTCCGTGTCTCTTTGGGCACCTCAAAGCCTGTGGAGCTCAGAGCTCGGAAGTGACATTTGCATATGACCTCTGCGAGGTCACAGGGCAGTGAAGGATGGTATTTGGTGTAGAGATGGACCATCCTTGGTCCGAATGCGTCATGGAAGGTGTCATGTTGTAGCTCTCGGGGGTGTAGACCCCAATTTTAGGGATAGCCACAGCATCTGTGACGTCATTGGTGACGTCATCAGTACGAGTAGTAGCGAAAGTGGGCATTTTTTAGCAGTGAAGGAGTATACACTATGTACAAATAGAATACAGGTGGTATGTACAAATAGAATAGTAGTGGTATGTATAAGGCACAAAAAAAAAAAAAAAAAAATTCTGTCAGGAGTAGGATTCGAACCTACGCCAGCTCTCCGCCGACCAGCACTTAATACCGGCGCCTTAGACCACTCGGCCATCCTGACTGTTTACAGTTTTTAACTCGTGTATCAACAGTTATATAGTGTGTTCGACATATAGCAAGTCCAAGTAAGTAGTGCTCACACCATCGGCCAGGACTTTCCGTTTCGGGTAAAAGAAAGTAAAGGCGTCTCGTTGCTGGATGTACGTCCGCATTTCGGATGCTCTTGGAACTCGGCATTTCGGAGCTCATGGAGCTCCGGAGGTCACTTCCGCTTCCGTTCACGTGACCGGAACTGACCTTTGACCCCGGCGCGCAAAGGTTTCCACCGCGGAAAGGGTATGGAAATAGACGTTTTGGGATCTAGGGGAGTTCCTAATGGTCCAGTGGAGTTGTATGAGGTATCCATGTGAAGCATTCGTGAAGGGGCATCGGACTGGACTAGTGGCTCGGCCGTTGTCACCATTCTGCGCATGCGCAGACAGGGAATTCTGTATATATTTCATCCAAGTATAGCGGAAAGCGGTTGTCATGAATAACAACAAGTTCAGCAAGGTTTATACAGTTTATTATCCCCAATGTCACATCATACCCAGGCTGGGGGAGCCGCCTTGGGTATGTTTAGTATGTTCACAGCAAAACAAATTGAAATATCAAACACCATGTTTTATTATTTAACGCACCGTCACATTATGTACAAGTGTTTACTGAGCTCAAGTCAACGATCAGCATGTAGACATAGAGACTATGTGCGGTATCTTATGGTATTCATCAGTGCGCGGGTGACGCATTCAACCGATGGCGGTGGTCGGTCAGCTTGGTAAGGAAGAACGTGGCATTGGTGACCTTCTCTACCACCCATTGTATGTTGGGGCGTTGACGATGTGCCCATCTCAAGGGTTCCACGGTGTCCAGTATCTCCAGCATCGTCTCTAGTGACCCCCGGTTAATGATGGTGAGCGCTTGGTCAAACACATGGCTGTTATTACTGGCATAATAATACCGTAACT
>JAVTVY010001490.1:0-33211 GCA_036873755.1 Hanleya hanleyi | reverse complement strand
CAGATCACATAATTTTGTTTACACGGCTGATGAGCATACTCAAGCCTAAAATCGAGAAGTACGTTATAAAGCTCCCATGTATGTTTACTAACTCAGTGAATTTGGAATTGTCGAAGCAATGGAACGGAACTGGTCACCAGCAAATTCACGAGATAAGCACATTACACTGCAGAAAAAATTACCAGCCTATTCCGGTGTCACACTGGTGAAAGAAGATGTCATGTTTACATGCGAAAAAACCCTCTTGCTGTCCCGTCTTTGAAGCGAAAAAAATATTTCTCCATATCAACATAGAAAGCTGTGTTTCATGCGTAGTAAATAGCTTACACGCTTAAAACTAGAGTGTTGAAACTTACTCGTAAAGTGTTGAAATGACTCTTTAAGTGTGTCCACAGGGACTGCTCGTTTAAGTATTGTCCCTGTGGACACACTTGAAGGGTTATTTCAACTCTTTACGAGTAAGTTTCAATACTTTAGTTTTAAGCGTGTAGTTTTATACCATAAATGCTCCTATTCAAAAGTGACGTAAAACCGCATCGGTGAACGTTTGAAATTGAAGTTTGGTTGTTTTAATATCTTCTGCATACATTTGAACACCTCCAACCGAAATCTAATGCAATGTTCTTATCTACCATGATCACATATTGAAATTTTCATGTTTAAAATAATTGTTAATTTCTCTGTTCACTTTGGCGATGGTGTTTTCGCATTGTAAGACTGTTTTTCAACGAACATGCGCAATGACTTTTCATCGCATAGCTCCATCGCATAGCCCCATCGCATAGCTCCACCGCTACATCGCTCCATCGCCTTTTCATCGCATTTTCATCGCGTCTTTCATTTCTGATTTTCCATCGCATAGCCCCATCGCATAGCTCCATCGCTCCATCGCTCCATCGCATAGCTCCATCGCATAGCTCCATCGCTCCATCGCATAGCTCCATCGCATAGCCCCATCGCATAGCTCCATCGCTTCATCGCTCCATCGCATAGCTCCATCGCTCCATCGCATAGCTCCATCGCATAGCCCCATCGCATAGCTCCATCGCTCCATCGCATAGCTCTATCGCGCATCGCATAGCTCCATCGCATAGCCTCATCGCGCATCGCATAGCGCGACTTTTTATCGCATAGCTCCATCGCTCCATCGCATAGCTCCATCGCTCCATCGCATAGCTCCATCGCGCATCGCATAGCTTCATCGTTCCATCGCATAGCTCCATCGCTCCATCGCGTTAAATTAGAAATGAAAGACGCGATGGCCCCTCTCGGCCATCATACCTTCCACATTGATCAAATCAATTTTTAAATGAGGCGTCACATCCCAGCTAGTCAATGCGAACGTTGTTGCAAACTGCGGGAAAGTATACATTACGCGCGCGCGCTCACTATAGTTATCCCCGCCAACATCACAGCACTCCAGGTGTTCGCCGGCGTTTATTGGGAATTCGAACATGCCTCCAGTCCGCCTCAATGTTAAAGCATTGTACTGGAAGTGGTGTTGAATTCCCGATAAACACCGGCGAACACCTGCAGAGCTGTGACGTTGCCGGCTGGCGGAGGTAACTATAGTGAGCGCGCGCGTAATTGATACTTTCCCGCAGTTTGCAACAATGTTCGCATTGACCTGCTGGGAAGTGACGCCTCATTCAAAAATTGTTTTGATCTTAGCTAATTTAATAGAATTTCGTAATAAATATTCGACTGTGCATGTCCGAATCGAAATAAAGACCTCGGAAGTCGGTTTCAAATTTCCGAGATAAACACCAGTTGGTACGAGTCCAGCAGTTTAGACCCTGGTGTTTATCTGGGAAATTTGAAACCTCTTCCTCGGTCTTTATTTCTTAATTCAACACCAGTTTCGGTACAATGTTATAACATTGAGACGGACTGGAGATATGTTCGAATTAAGAAATAAAGACAGAGGAAGAGGTTTCAAATTTCCCAGATAAACACCAGTTGATACGAGTCCAGCAGTTTAGATCCGAGGCCTGCTGGACTCGTACCAGCTGGTGTTTATCTGGGAAATTTGAAACCGACTTTCGAGGTCTTCATTTCGATTCGGACATGCACAATCGAATATTTATTACGAAATTCTATTAAATGAGCTAAAATATGTTAGTGTATGCCTTTCACATTGAACATAACAATTTTTGAATGAGGCGTCACTTCTCAGCTGGTCAGTGCGAACATTGTTGCAAACTGCGGGAAAGTATAAATTAGGCGCGTGCTCATTATATATAGTTACCCCCGCCAGCCGACAACGTCACAGCACTGCAGGTGTTCGCCGGTGTTTTCGGGAATTCAACACCACTTTCGGTACGATGCTATAACAGCGAGACGGACTGGAGGTATGTTCGAATATACCATAATGGCAAATCTGAGTGGGAAACGATCGGATAGAACAAAATAGTATTCAACATGAATATTAATGGTCTTCGTGTCTTCTTCACCTCACCGACTCAGTGAACAGGGGACATATATATTTTCCAGAATTCATTTATATTAATACAAGCACATATTATACTAGAAGTCGGGTATATTATTTCCGTACTATGCTGCGATAGTTTCTCTCGGAGGGGACAGTGTAACGTCAAGTTTGAGCTTGCGCGTTATCCGAGTCACGTTTCGATCACATTTCAATCAGGCATAACATGAAATTACATAAGCTCAACCTAGATTCGCGAGAGTAGTTTTTAAATCATCTTAAATATGCCAGCAAGGTATTGTGATATTCCGGTGGTCCGTATATTTCGTCCAAATACATCTCCAATCGTCGTATATCATGAACATGTATAATGTATCTATGATGGCCGAGAGGGGCCATCGACCATCGCCCTTGAAACATTTTAGGCGATATTGCGATATTACGATATTGCGATGCGATAACGCGATATTGCGATGCGATAACGCGATACTGCGATATTGCGATGCGATAACGCGATATTGCGATGCGATGCGATAACGCGATATTGCGATATTGCGATGCGATGCGATAACGCGAAAACGCGATATTGCGATGTTGCGATAACGCGATATTGCGATGCGATAATGCGATATTGCGATGCGATAACGCGATATTGCGATGCGAAAACGCGATATTGCGATATTGCGAAATATCGCGTTATAATTGCGCGATAATGTGCGATATTGTGCGATATTGCGATATTGCTATATATCGCGTTATTTTCCCGCGATAATGTACGATATTGGGCGATATTGCGATATTGCAAAAGATCGCGTTATGATTGCGCGATATTGTGCGATATTGCGATATATCGCGTTATTTTCCCGCGATAATGTGCGATATTGCGATATTGCGAAACATCGCGTTATAATTGCGCGATAATGTGCGATATTGTGAGATATTGTGCGATATTGCGATATGCGATATATCGCGTTATTTTCCCGCGATAATGTGCGAAATTGCCATATTGCGAAATATCGCGTTATAATTGCGCGATAATGTGCGATATTGTTCGATATTGTGCGGTATTGCGATATATCGCGGTATTTTCCCGCGATAATATGCGATATTGCAAAATATCGCGTTATAATTGCGCGATAATGTGCGATATTGTTCGATATTGTGCGGTATTGCGATATACCGCGGTATTTTCCAGCGATAATGTGCGATATTGCGATATTGCGAAACATCGCGTTATAATTGCGAGATAATGTGCGATATTGTGAGATATTGTGCGATATTGCGATATGCGATATATCGCGTTATTTTCCCGCGATAATGTGCGAAATTGCCATATTGCGAAATATCACGTTATAATTGCGCTAATGTGCGATATTGTTCGATATTGTGCGGTATTGCGATATACCGCGGTATTTTCCCGCGATAATGTGCGATATTGTGCGATATTGCGAAATATCCCGTTATAATTGCGCGATGCGAGAGCGGACAGCCATGAAGACAACTCTGTCAACTCTGTTTGCCCAATTCCTGGTTATCTCCCCTGATTCGAACATTTCGAAATATGTACGAATTTTCCTCCAGTTACTTCAATGTTAATATCTCCGGCCATGTCCATTGACGTCACGTACGGGTCAAAGGTCACACCCCTCTTGATTAATAGGCCTTCTGATGATCCTTTCAGTTCATTGACATCTCCGGAAATGCATGTTTGGGGTAAGAGTAATGGGGTGGTCATTGTGGGAAGAGGGCATTTGAATGGACGTTTGGGGTCGAGATGACCCAATATTGGTCTGAATGAGTCGTGCGGGGTATCCATGTGAAGAGCTTCTCGAGGCCGATCATGTGATGGGTAGGTGCATGTACAACTAGGATTTGTCTTGAAATATAAAGCCCGGGAAAAAGTACTATGGCAGACCAAGTGTGGCAATATTCAATAATATATTTTTTTCATTCAATCCAACATATATTTATTCAATTCTGATTAAATTTATATTCAATAATAACAAATATATGCAAAGATTTCATTCATGTCCTTTTGAAATCTACATTTATATGCAATTACTTAAAATTTGTTCAATCGAAACCGTTTTGATTCGATAATTTTTGTTATGCGATGTTTTTTTATTCCGATTCGAAGGAGGTGTAAAATATATGTGCAATAATTGCATTGTGGGTAATACCTAACCCCGCCTATTTGGATATGTAACGAGGCTTTTCATTGGCTATTGAGAATTCGATGGTGAAAATGGCGGCATCTTTGAGATATGTGTCGGTTTGCCTTTACTGTCTCTTTGGTCAGTTTCGCTACATTCAATGCGTTTGTTTGTGATTTGACACTAAGAATGGAGACAGACAAACATTATCAAAGATGACCTCGACAGCCAAATACGAGATTTATCCTTGTGGATTGAGGCAAACCGACTGTCAAATATGCCGCCATTTTCGCCGTCGATTTCCCAATAGCCAATGAAAAACCTCGTTACATATTCAAATAGGCGGGGTTAGGTATTACCCACAATGTAATTATTGCACATATATTTTACAACTGCTTCGAATACAAATAAAAAAATACATCGCAAACAAAAAATTATCGAATCAAATAAAGAAAATGTAACTGAAAGAAAAAGGTTTCCAATACACAAATTTTAAGTTATTGCATATAAATACACATTCCAACAGGACATGTATGAAATCTTTGCATACATTTGTTATTAATGAATATAAATCTAATCAGAATTGAATGAATATAAGTTGAATTGAATGGAAAAAATATATAATTAAATATTGCAACACTTGGCATAACGGACTACCCCCTAAAATATGGAAGACTCCTATCAAGTAGGTCTAGATGGGCTAGTATCGGTTCTCAGTGGATCGTTGGCCTGCCAAGCGATGTTGGGTGAGATAGTATTCGCATGTATAAATTGTCACAGGAAAAAAACGGAAAGCGAACTTTACACCTGAGAAGTCGTAGTAAAGGGAATTTTGTTGTTGAGATTGTGTAGTCGCTCAATTTCCGGAGAGGATAACTTGCAACAGGCGTACATAAAAATGCGCCCCTGCATCAGAAAAACAGCAATGGCGATCTATGAACAGCATAGCCTGCTACCGTTTGAAATGAAAGGCGACCCCACGCACAGGTCCGTCATGAAGACCAAGCGTCACTCGGAAGAAGATATGGGGCTATCGCGCACCGAGGCCCTGCAAAATGCGATGAAATGCGCAAACAGCTGTTCCAGGACATGTTGCCGTTACAGTATCCTGGCCTGCCAGACGACGATTAGAGCAAACGGATCAGAGCAAACATGACCGAAGATTGAATTTTCTGAAATGCCAGCTTCTGATTGGACAAGAGCAGCCGAGAATACATCTAACGGGCAAGAACAGATATGACTGATGCAGCGCCAAATAACGGCTTCTGATTGGACAAGAGCATACTTGAATTGTAAACATATCCAACGCGGTTCTCCCAGCTTGGATATGATGTAACATTGTGGAGAATAAACTGTATGAAAACTTGTGAACGAGTTGATATTTCTTTCTTTCATTTGTCTGCTGGGGCGTTAAGGCGTTAAGATAAAGCGCTAAGGCCTTGTGATAGGCGTTAAGGCGTTAGGATTCACTCCAGGGATTCTTCCATTCGGCATTCTTCAATCGAACTCCTGGTCTTCTTTCCACCCGATTCCGAAAATAACGCTTCAGATGCAACTACAACTGTAGGTAGTCAAAATTAAGCAATCTGGGGTTATGACACTGCTCCGCTCCGTAATGGAGTCTACGTTGGGATAATGCATAGACCGCACTATTATGCCTTTAAGGGTGTACTCCAGAGATTTTTCTATTGGGCAAGGAATAGACCATGGGTTCGATTTTCGGCCGCCAATTGTCGTGAAATCTTCAACCCACATCACTTATATCTATATATTTTCTGAAAGAGCATGATTAAACTATTATTTCAAGATACAGCACTGATATGTTTTAGAAAAATGAATTTTTCGAACGTTCCCCTCCAAGCTTGCTTCATTTTTTCTAGAAAACCACTTAAATTATCGAAAAATGGTCAAATTCGGCTTAATTTTCAGAAAAATCTGTAAGAGCGATTTCAATAAAAAATTTTTTATCATGTTCCCAGCTCCGATACCAACTTAAAAAGGCGAAAAAGTGGGGGTCAACCTGCTCGTTTTTTGTCAGATTTTCTCTCCGTAAATGAGTCCTGATTTTTAGGTACACCCATGGGGCATAACTGAGGCAGGACAAAACTTACTCACCGTGTAGACGAAGCCAGCCATCGATATGTATATCCTCGTTTGCAGCGTTGATAATGCTGAACAGAATGGAATTATAGATATGAGCTATTAAGAAGGCAAGAAGTATTATGATGTAACAGAACACGGACAGTCTATCTGTCTGAAATTAGACCGGGATCATTGCTATGAAACTGTGGATGGCTACTTTAAGCTATGCGTTAAGGCGTTGTGTAAGATTCTCCTTCTCTCGCTGCAGGTATTGCTATGCATATCACCTTGACGTGTTTGGGGCATAGTCAGCACCACAAAAATTCCCTTTTCTCTACTACTCCTCAGTGCGCATGCATATATCACTTCCAGTCTGTCTCTACCGGATAAGAGCTTCAATAGGATACCACTCATGTTTAGATACAACTTAAGGCTAATGGTTTATAAACGACTTTATATGACCACTCACTCACTCAACCCCATTCCTCCTCCTCCTTCACTTCTCCTCCTCCTCCTCCTCCTCCTCCTCACTCACACTCACTCACTCATTCCCTCAGCCCCATCGGTATATCTCGACCCCTAAATGTGCATACCATGCGCTTTCCCCACTATTCTCTGCCTGTGCATGCGCATCATAGCCTTTCTTTCACCACTCACCCATCCAGTCGGATGCTTCCCCACGAGTGTTTCACTATGCCACCTCACACGGCCCATTCCGAACAGGATGCGGCCTTCTCCGGCCTTCACCCGTCCTGACTGTGGCCCAGGCTGCAGCCAAATAGACACGAATTTAAGCCTTTAATACTACCAGGGCTTCTTAGGGCCTTTGGCTTTTTTATTTAGTTAATCAGGTGATAGTGTGTGGGAGAAATCGAGTGAGTAAAGAATAGTTTATCTCCTCGCTCAATCAAACTAATTAAGAACAATAACGAGTCGCTGTGCTGAGAGACATGCTGAGTGGGTATTTAAATAAATATAGCACGATGATACGTTGACACGATGGTACGATGGTACGATGATACGATGGTGCGATGATAGGATGGTACGATGATACGATGGTACGATGGCACGATGGTACGATGGAACGATGGTACGATGATACGATGGCACGATGGCACGATGGTACGATGATACGATGGTACGATGAAAACAATTAAAAATCAATCAATCAATATAATTTATTTGCGCATGACTTTTGTTTGATCAAGTAACTCAAGGGAAATTCGTACCTATTTCGAAATGTTCGAATCAGGGGAGATAACCAGGAATTGGGCCAACAGAGTTGACAGAGTTGTCTTCATGGCTATCCGCTCTCGCATCGCGCAATTATAACGCGATATTTCGCAATATCGCACAATATCGCGGGAAAATAACGCGATATATCGCAATATCGCAATATCGCAATATCGCACAATATCGCACATTATCGCGCAATTATAACGCGATATTTCGCAATATCGCAATATCGCACAATATCGCACATTATCGCGCAATTATAACGCGATATTTCGCAATATCGCAATATCGCACAATATCGCACATTATCGCGGGAAATTAACGCAATATATCGCAATATCGCACAATATCGCACATTATCGCGCAATTATAACGCGATATTTCGCAATATCGCACAATATCGCACATTATCGCGGGGAAATAACGCGATATATCGCAATATCGCACAATATCGCACATTATCGCGCAATTATAACGCGATATTTCGCAATATCGCGTTTTCGTGTTATCACGTTATCGCATCGCAATATCGCGTTATCGTATCGCAACATCGCAATATCGCGTTTTCGCGTTATGGCATCGCAATATCGCGTTATCGCAATATCGCGTTATCGCAATATCGCGTTTTCGCGTTATCGCAATATCGCGTTTTCGCGTTATCGCATCGCAATATCGCCCAAAATGTTTCAAGGGCGATGGTCGATGGCCCCTCTCGGCCATCATATGTATCTGATTTTGCGATATCAGGAATTGGTGATGACAAAATATAACGGCGCCCTGACAAGATCGTATATGCGTCCAGAGACCGATATTGTGTGGAGGGATTATCGGATGTTTTTGGTTGAATCCCGAGACCTATAGTCACCAGCAGAAATGCACCGTATATAAATAACACCCAAACAATAACATGTACTGAGATACATTGATACGATTCCATGCAATAACGGGCACTGAGATACATTGGAACGATTCCATTGTGCTTGTTTATTTGAACAACATGGAAGCCCAGGTCACGAGTTTCTTTTTTAGATGGATTTACCAAACACATGAAAAGGCAATCAGGTTTGAAGTCTATTGCCGAGACAGATTTTATTTAAAACTTTTATTTCATCCGTCATTGATCTGGGGATAGCCGTTGCACACGAACTCAACTTCACAATACTCAGAACCCTGTTATTCATGGAGTCGGGAAATTTTCCTATTATGTTCTTATCAAGATATAAAATGTATATTCTATCGAACACTAGAATTTTCTTCCTTTTCAAAGTGCACCGTTAATTTTGTTTGAACTGAATTCCAACTCGTATATTATATATGCATTTGTATTTATATTGATTTATTTATTCAATAAATAACCAACGGACGAGATCCAGTTACAGGTTATTATTGGACGATAACCATCCCAAACTGAGAGCTATACAACTGGAGGGTGTTAGAAAGGCAGATAACAAATTAGACTCAGAACGTCCACGTGGACTGTGGAAAGGATATGTGACGTTTACATACGGAAAACTCCCTTGTATGATGGTGATAAAGCCGATTTTTTTTTCCACTCCAAAACCTGCCATATAAGATTTTTCTTGAAGTTTACATACTGAAATATCCCCTTAGAAAAAACTGAGATGTTCAGTTGCATAAAAATGGAGATATGATTGATCAAAATGTGCTCCCGGGCTTATTTTGGTATTTTTGGGCATTTTCATGAAGGGTTTTCTTCTGTAGCAAAAATATGACACCTCAAACCAAAACCATTTGTTGGTCTTTCCAATAAAAAAACCTCCTTATATATTGTGTGACAAACTAATTTTGGTTTGAGATGTCATATTTTTGCTATAAGAGAAAATCCTCACTGTAAATGCCTCAAAAATACCAAATCAGGCCGAGGAACACATTTTGATCAATCATATCTCCAGTTTTATACAACGGAGCATCTCAGTTTTTTCGAGACTGATATTTCAGTATATAAACGTCTAGAAAAATCTGATTTGGCAGGTTTTGGATTGAAAACAAACCCAGCTTGATTACCATCTCACACAAGGGAGTTATTCCCGTATTGTCGTCACATATCCTTTGGAGACCCTTAAACAATATTCATTCACACGCCCGGTATGTCAGGCAAAGATTCCCGGGCGGGAGAGTAATGTTGGAATGAGGAAATCTCATTTAATTCCTTCTCTCAGTGAACGGTCTAACGTAATTCTTGTCAGCAGGCGTCTATTGCTTCGGTAACCAGTGATAGATTATCTGCAGACTGGAACTTACATTCAGGGTAAGTGCCAGCAACCCTATATTTGTTATTCTGAGACAGTCTGATGACTTGACCGGTGTCAGAATCAAACATCAAAGCCTGGATTAGCTGTATGAAATCCCGGACAATGACCTCTTACGAAGTACAAAGCATTCATTATACATTGGTCTGCCAACGTCCTTGACTGTGTTACTTGCATGAAATGAAAGTTTCCATGTTTTGAACTACAAGGCTAACTGGTGGTTAGCCATCGAAAAAGTGATATCTTGAAGCTGAGTTGGATTAGTAGGACAATCACTTTTCATTCAAAGAGATTGAAGTCGGAAAATCATAAGTATGGCCTAAACTTTATTCCTCATGCTTCGATCTTTAAAAACACGTTTAGAACCTTTGAGCAAACATAGCGATATTATTTGTTGACCATGTCAGGTAGATTGCGATGTTAAGGATGTGCGATGTTACGGGTGTGCGATGTTAAGGGCCGCCATGTCGACCATTAACATCGCAATGCGACGTTAAGGATCGATCATGTCGATATTTTGTCCACTGCGATGTTGCCGGTCAGGTAAGAGCCGACATGTCGAAGGGTCGATGCGATGTTTAGGGCTTGTACACGTCCTCAACAGTTAGATGACCGAAATACCACTCCGGTCTTCCCAACATTCTTGCAAACTGTTGGCAGCTGCTGTCTTCCATGTTGAGTGCTCAGCCTCAAGAATATTTTTTCGCAGATAAATTGATTATGGTTTTATTGCCTGGTCGTTTTACTGTATTGGCCTAGATACCATGTACTCAACAACTAGGATGAAAGTAAGTCATTATTCTGTAATATTGTATATCAATGTGTGGAGGACATATTCATCCGAATCCCTGTCGTGTAAATTTCGGTTCGCATTTCTATTTTGGTTAATAGTTGAACTCAGTGGACCAGTCCAATATCTTCCAATTTTACCGTGTCTGTTGGTGATCATTTGAGCGCTGGGTAGTTTCCATTCACTAATCTTCTGCATACCTCTCTCTGAGAGATGGAGCAGTTAAATATTCTACGACGAAGAAAGTATATGAGAATGGTCGTGTCTGGACAAAGTGGTAGGTTATGAAGGCGATAAAAAATATTATATCTGCCTGGGAAATCATCGTACAGAACAAAGTATTATTGAACAAAAATGTGAATGGTCTTTGTGACTCCTAAACAATCAGCATCAATTCTGCGATCGATATCACTTAACAGGGGATACTATTGGGTCAGTATATAATTAACAATTCATGCACTTTATTATACCAGCACAGGCAGCGGTAGAACTCAGATCTATTCTTTTTGCTCTGGACAGATGTTATGCCATATCCAAATATGGAGCAGAGTGAAGGTGTGACCCCATTGCTACATTTTTATCTGGACACGCCTTGAAATATTATGTTATACTATGCCTTGCCAACCAATATATTCTCAGTAGTGTTGATCATGGTGAACTATAATAATAACAACCGTTCATGGTGCATCTAATAGCCAATTTACTAGATGCCAGATCGCTATGCAACAGCGAACACAGGAAGGAGACAGCGCATGAGCAAATAATTGAGCTTTCATCAGAATTCTGGACTCTCTTTTCTACTCTTTCTCATCAGGACCTCATGGATCACCGTAGTTCAGTAATAATATGAGTTCATTACCAAACTAGTCACCGGTATGTTAATGTCCTAAGCCATAGGCTATCTTCAGTTCCACCACACATAAAGGATATCATTCTTGTTATATTTCTTTGTTTATAGAGTTGGTTGAAATTCTCATTAGACCACTTACCAACAGCGTATAGCTATCATAATGGGTACAAATTGTTCGCCAATTTTGGCAGACCTTTTGTAGAAATACGCCTATATGCAGAAACATGCCTATATGCAGATATTACGTATCCATGTCTCGCGGGATGGAAGATCCTATGCAAAATGGGCCGATTTCACTCAACGTCACAGGAAATTATTGCAGACACTGGTCTAGCAAGGCTGTACCACCAAACGCCTCCATTCTCAAACGTTGTGATAAATATCGTATACTGATCGCAAAATACGGTTCTAGCGTGTAATTTTGCAGTGTGACATTAAGCCAAATCCCCCTAGCGTGTAAAATGTCTAGTGCTACGTGTCTAATTCCTCTTAACCCGGGGATATGAGCCATTTGAATGTCATATGTTCAAATGAACAAGCACAATCAAAACGTGACTGAGATACTTTATGCTAAAAACGATTTACAAATTCATTTGGATAAACAATATTTTTCCGTGGTAAGGATTGTTTTACAGAACATCATGATGTATTATCATCATTGAAAACAGCTTCATTATTGTCATCATTGAAAACTGCTACACTCTTGCTGGAAACCATCTTAACTGTCATTCAAAAAAGGTATTTTATTTATCGAGGAGAACATTCTTTTCTTGAAGACGATTGAATATTGAATGTCAGATATAAATCCTATGCTTCACTGTGCTCGCATACGCTCCGTTTTTACGAAATACTATATGGAAAATGAGCAGAAATGTTGGGTTTTTTTCGGAAACGAAAGGAAAGATGCCAAGTACAATTGTCATACTACTAGCTTTAGTTCCAAAATTAAACCTGTTGACTTCCAGGTAAAAGTTCGATTATCACTGCCGAAACCAAAGCATTATTGTCAGCTTCAGAAGGTATTGGGTCTACCATAGGAAAAAAATAAGTCATATTCGCAGATTCACTGTCATGCCTTCAAGCGATTAATAGTGAAACGTCAACTCATCCCACTATCCTGAACATTCTACAATTATATGACCGTGGATTTCATCAACATACTGATGTTGTGTTTTGTTGGTTGCCTAGGCACGTTGGCATCAACAATACTGAAGCTGATGAAAGCCCTAAATAATGAAATTGATCCTGTTGGAATCCCATATAGCGATTTCAGACCATCTATCTGTGCCTATGTGAGAGAGCTGTTTCAATCTTTATGGGATGCTGTCGATAATAACAGACTTCATGAGTTTAAAAAAACTGTAGGATATAGTCATCTGAGCAGCCAGAAACGTTTCGTTCAAACCATTATCAGGCGATGTAGAATCGGTCATACACGATTAACTCACGAACATTTACTAAAAAAAGGAACCAACCCCAAGGTGTATTTCATGCTACGAAGATCTCACAGTGAAACATATTCTGATCGACTGTATAGATTTTAAGATTGTTAGACATTTTTTTATCAAGCAGCTGCTTTAGAAGATCTTTTTATCGGGTAAAAGAAGACCGTATTTTAGGTTATTTGAGAGAGATCGGTTTGTTGTATAAATTTTAATGTATGTACATCTTCTTGGTGTGTTGTGTTGATTACTTCTTGATTGCTGGGTTATTAACTTGATTTAGATCGAATACTTAAAATTTTGTTTGATCGTCGCTATGTAGCTGAAATGTTACTGAACGCGACATTAAACGTTAATTCTCTCTCTCTCCTACAATTGCCATATACCAACCAGGTATTAGTTCATATTTCCGCACCAGATATGTAATATTTCTTTCCAACCGTTTTCAAATAATTGACACAATTTCCCCGTTGTTGTCCATGAGAACCCAGCTTGTATATTCCCGTTGAAAGCTTACTCTTTCGGTCTGCGCTGTCCCTTTCCCTTTTTGTTGGTGCATAGCGATCGCGGATCTAGCAAAATGGGCTATCTGGCCGTCGTGATTTGACATCAATAGGTATGGGATAACAAAGCAAACCTGGTTTCCTTTCCGAGCCTGATCCAAAAAAAGTTCAGTAACATCTTAGTGAACTCTCAATAAATGCATTCTTATTGGAATTGTTCGCCGGTAAATAATACTCGGGCAAATCCACTCTTCGTACAGCGATAACACCAATCAGTCTGGACTATAAAATAAGGCATTCTTAGGGTAAATGCGAGATTCTGAGTGCGATGTCTGGTATAACATCCTATCCCTTACCGTTGGAACTGTCATAGCCTCCAGTATAATTAGTGTCAAAACATTGCTATAGTTTCTTAGAGTCTCTAATGCTCGATATGGGCATAGTCTTTCGATGTGTGAATTGATCAAGTGGTTGCCTTCTATTAAACAAGATTTTATCATCGTAAAATCTATGTTTATGACAGGGCGCATTGTATTTTACGCTTACAGTTGCCGGAAATGGTGATGCAAAATGGGCAACTATAGGAGTCTTCGATGGGTTCATCAACTTCGATTCTGAATTCCCGTGAAGCAAACACTAACTGACCATAGATGGTACCGCTATGTCGATCTACTTGTTCAGCATTTACTAAGATTCTATGATCATTGATGAACAGGGAACACAATATTGGTTTTGAATGTATCTTAATCAACGTCACAAAACATTGTTGCAGAAACTTATAAAACAGGGCTATTCCAACAAGCGCCTCCACTCAAAGTTTCTCAAATTTGGTGATACATATCGCATGCTGATAGCAAAATACGAGCGTAGCGTGCAAGATCTATGGCGTTACGTTTCGTAACTTGTGTCTAATTCCGCTTAACCCGGGGCTAGGGGCCGTATGAACCCATGTACTTCAAGATCCTCGTGGTGTTCATATGAACAGTCACAATCAAAGCGTGACTGAGATACATCATTCTCTAGATGACGACTTTACAACGATTATTATGGATTAAGAATACTGATCAGCGATACGGATTTTATATTTTTGGAACATCATGATGTCTTGTCGGCATCATTGAAAACTGTTGACCGCTTCTCTCTTGCAGGAAACTAGCCTATGTTTATGTGTACTATGCTTGTCCTTTTGAATTTGGTGCTAATGTTGTTATATGGATATGAAATAGGTCTTTGGATTATGGACGCGGATATTCTTTAATGGACGACGGCTGAATTATGAATGACGGACTAGACGCTTGTAATTGCGTTCTTGTACATTATCATTCCCGTGCAGTTTATTGTAATAGAGAGATAATCTTTAGCGATTTTAACAGATTCACTTTTACCTACTCCTGATTTAATTGCAGAAGGATCGGTTAATACATGGTCGGCACTCTCTTCATGATCAGGCAAACATCGACACTCATCTGTTCACTGGATATTTTTGTCGCAATTTTCCTTCAATACGATACCCGACTCTTGTCCATGGAGAATCGCGTTGATGATACGAAACCTTGTATATTATTAGCACCAAATTTGAACCAGACACAGAATGAAAATACATGAGCACTGGCTACGTGAGCACTGGCTCTACAAATAGTTTTTCAATGACGTCATCAAGATATCGTCAAATCCGTATCACCGAGAGTATCAGTAAATTCAAAACAAACTCGCTGTGCCATAACGGGCAATAATGATGACACATTACAACGGGGTATTGCCAAGACGTCCAAAAAGTCCACCTGCCGATAGTCTCAGTGCACGGTACCCAGAGACATCTCAATCATTTAATCAGTGATTTTCGGATGTTTATGGTGGTTTCCATATCTCGGTTATGCTTGTATTGTATACTTTCATATAGACACCATGAACGATAAGACACAAGATTCCTGGCAACCGCTGATCCGGGATTATATACACGAATCGATGATACGATCAGTTTGAAATTAATGTTTTAATGTGAATGTCAGATGTAAAGGACGACCCTAATTAAAAAAATAGTCCTATTACAAGGCCCGATACCGTCAGTGTGATTCCCACCTGTTCAATATGTGGGTTAAATAATTATGTCTATGAACACAAGTAGAATTTCGTCATACATGCGTGTAAATGACGAGTAAAGCAAAAACATGTAATGAATTTCATCGATGCGATTCAACTGTGTTTCTTCATTTGGACACCATGCAGACCTCTAAAGGCCACGCCCTTCTATTATATTAGCCGGTCTCGCCAAGCAAAGGATGAGGTAATCTGGCTTGATGTCTATCGCGATGACCACTTTTATATAATCCTTCATATCTGTGACCACATTATCCGATGGTGTTAAAAAGGCAGACCGATAAACCGATTAGATCGATATCATCGCCGTGAACACGATAACTGTGGAAAATTAGAGACACCTATGACAACAGTAACTTACAAACCCGGTCTGACAGGAGAAGATTTCCGACTGAGAAATAATGTTGGAATGAAGGAATCTCAATTAATTACTTTTCTTGGTGAACGGTTTGGCGTAATTCTTGTCAACGGGCGTCTCTTGCTTCGGCATCGGGTTATGGATTATCTACAGACTGCAACCTATAGTTAGCTCTAGCACCGGCAGCGCCGTATTGGTTATGCCGAGACAGTCTAGATCCTCGACCGATGTCAGAATCACCCATCAACGCTTCGACAAGCTGTATGGAAACCCAGACAATATTACCTCTTACGAAGCACAATGCAGTGTACTTTGGACTGCAGTGGAATTACACTAACTCGTATATTGTTTGATCCGCACGATCTAACAATTCAAATCTGCATTCATAGTCGAATTCAAATAGCTCCTTCAATTATTAAACCAATGCGTTTGCAAATTAGATGAGATTATATGTTAAATGCCGTATTATCGTGGATGCGTATAGCATATTGAAACAGAAGCAGCCACAATTCTCTAGTTTCAGTTTAGAATGCTCTTCAGAATCTTCTATTATATTAATGTATTATTCTATATACACTTTATTGCCTGCCTAAGACCAAGGTACACCAAGCATCATACTTTATCATACGATGTACAGATAGTATGACAGTTAGGCTACATCCTGCTTGAAACTACTGACCACTGCGGAGATAGTGGATATCTACTTTGTCGAATGAAGTCATCTAACGAAGCAGATATCCAGGATCTGCGAAAGCTCTTTACCAAATATCTTAGTCTTAAACGTGCCACCCTTTATCAATCGTTTCAACAATCTATTCCTGGCCAAGCTTGAGGATGACAGAATATTATAAGGACAATGTGAAGTAAGGCGTATAAAATACCTCCATGAACCATCGTATGAAATCTCACAATGGTTACCCGGTTCTTTGAATATGTAGAGACATGTCATACATATACCACAGATAATTCGTTACACGAAGAATACTGGCAAATATAGTCATTAAATAGTTAACTGAAGACCAGTTCAGCATCTACTACGATTCTGTGATCTTCAATCCAGGAACAAGGGACACAACTCGCTAAGAATACTATGGGCATTCACGAAGACTATCATTTCATCCATTTTATTGTAGTAGCAAACATATCTTTCTTTGACGCTTTCATCTCATTCAGTTTTAGTTACTTCTCAACGCACATTGCAAATTGTTGGAGGTTACTCTATTTTTATCCTACATATGCACCATGGCTATTCTATCTTCACGTGCAAACGTTCCCAGGTGTTATTGTCGGCATCACTGGAAACTGTTGACCGTTTCTCTCTTGCAGGAAACTAGTCTATGTTTATATATCCTATGATTGTCTTTTCGAATTTCGTGTTAATGCTGTTATATGGAATATGGAATAGGTCTTTGGATTATGGACGCGGATATTCTTTAATGGACGACGGCTGAATTATGAATGACGGACCGGACGCTTGTAATTCACTCACACATTAATTAGGAAATTCATGAAACAGATGAATGTCCATACACTTGAACTTGAAAATAAAGCTAAAAGCCTGACTTCATTACGACGTTATTTCCCTTTTAATGTTAAAGGAATGGATTTCTTTGTATGAATTTTGTTATAGGTGTGCAAGAGAAAAGGTGAGAACTTTTGCATGTGAAGAAGGAATATACGTGAAATACTTTTGGGATAAAAAATGAGTTGGTCTCTGGTGCTAATACTGTTATATGGAATATGGAATAGGTCTTTGGATTATGGACGCGGATATTCTCTAATGGACGACGGCTGAATTATGGATGACGGACTAGACGCTTGTAATTTTAACCTGTGTATGGCTGGATTCTGCTGGTGGACAAGTTGTCCCCGAGGCCGGGCCCCTGCACACCCAACACTCATAATGAATACAACTAAAATAAATAATATTAAGACAGACCCGAGAAACCTTAGTGCAGGTTTCTCGGCCGAGTCTCTAATAGTTCGAAATGCACTAAGACCTTTTTCAATCCAAATGACAGATATATTTCTGACAGCAAAGCAAGGCCACGACATCAAACCTTGTAATATTGCGCTTGATGATTGTTTAGCACCGAATTCTACATGTAATAATTTCAAAATTTCTAAGTGTGGACATCGTGGATGTCTCACGTGTCCACTCTTTAATACTTCAGCTTCATTTAGTTCCGCGTTAACTGGTAACTCATATTCTGTTAACTCGTATGTTGATCTCAGTTGTTCTACTACAAACTGTAGTTTCCTGTAAGAAGTGTGGTCAACAGTATGTTGGCAAGACCACCCAAAGACTCCATCTTAGGGTGAACGGTCACAGAAAATCCGTTAGGAAAAAGCAATTGCTTATAGGTAAGCATTTTTCTGGACCCGACCATGGCTGGGATAACTTTAGTATTCAGATCATAGACGTCGTCTATCCATCTACTAAGGATTCCCCCTTTGGATTTGAGAGAAAAATCCGAGAGCGGGAATTATTCTGGATGCTAGAACTTGGTTCAGTGTTTCCGTTTGGTTTAAATGATAATGTCAGTGGGTTCGGCAATGCTACAAACCGCCGTTCAAATATATCCAACATTACCCAACTATTTAAACCTCATCAACAGAGACATCGCAGCCATGGTTGGCGAAAGTTTAATAGTTCGATGATTCACGATCATATCACTTTAAATTACTTAGTGGGTTTAACTAACACACCCAATAGTATACATAGCTTACGTACAGTTCTGTATGCGTTACCTCTGAGAGCTTTAGATCAAATAGCCAGAGATATACAACAATCTGCGTCTTCAGGAAATATAATATCACCAAAAATCAGTAAAGTATGTCAGGATATAGCGTATTTTCGGTTGTATCGTGCAGTGAACATAATCGAAACATCTCAAGATCGACTTTTCTTGAAACTCAACTACTTAGATAAAGGACTGGACATCATTAATTTACCTCGAATTCTGAATTATCCAGAGGTACGCAACGCTGTACCAAACTATTTTAAGTTCACAGAACCTCCGTGCATTTCATATAAGTATACTAAATCTATAGCCACCAAAATATTCAAGTACTCCAATGCTGTCAAGGAGTTTGACTGGAACTTATACACGTCAGGAGGCTATAGTTGTGATTGTGAATCATCGAACTTTATCTATACACCATGCAAACATATTGTGACTGGTGCTCTTGATATGGTGAGTGATAAGGATCTGAAATTACTCCTGATGAAAGGACCTAAATATAGAGAGCCAAGAAGAATAAATCTGAAGGCCGACCAGAAGATAGTCCTGTCTGCATTGGAACAGTACGTTATGGATTGGTCTAAGCGAGAAAAAGTTGAACCTACAGTACTCGCTGATTGGCTGGACCTCACCAAGAGCAAGGTCGTTGAAACAATCCGCCATATTGACAGAAGTACTCTTCCCCAAGCAAAACAAGTACTGAGAAACCTCAATTCGCAAGAAGTTCTAGCAAATCTCCAGAGTAAATTCGTCATAGTACCTGCAGACATAGCTCCGAATAATATAATATTCATATGTAAATATTACTATTACCAGGTGCTGGTTAAAGAATTGAGTGTAGACATATCTTCATCAAATACGTCTACTTACTCCCAAACTGCATTTACTCTGGAAGATTTATTTTACAATCACAAACAGTTTCTCAGGGAAAGAGGTATTTGTCTTCCAACCAATCATAACGACATACCAAAACTATACTGGACTCCCAAAATGCATAAATCACCATACAAAGCTAGATTCATAGCTGGTTCTAGAAGCTGCACCACCAAGCTTCTTTCAACCCTATTGACGAGGGCCCTTCAGGAGGTAAAAGCATTTTGGGAAAGGTATTGCGCCACTATTTCTAAGAACTCTGGCGTTGAATGTATGTGGATATTGAAAAACTCAAAATGTCTTACGGAAGAACTTGATGCTAAAGGTCACATACCGTACAGACATGTATCCACATGGGATTTCTCGACTCTCTATACTACAATCCCTCATCAGGACCTTATTGACCGTCTAAGTTCATTAATAGTATCTGTGTTCAAGAAAACTGATCGTAGATATATTAATGTCGGAAGCCATAAAGCATTCTTTAGCTCTACTACATACAAGAGATATCATTCATGGGATGTTTCTTTGTTTATAGAGTTGCTTGAATTTCTCATTAAAAATATTTATGTGAAATTTGGCAACACAATATATCAGCAGCATATAGGTATTCCAATTGGTACTAATTGTGCACCCCTGTTGGCTGACCTGTATCTGTTCTCTTATGAATATGACTATATGCAGGCGCTTTCAAAAACCGATCCATTCAAAGCCCGTTCCTTCTCATTCACCAAACGCTATATAGACGATCTTCTCGCTGTGGATAATCGTTATATAAATGACGCAGTGAAGGATATATATCCACCTTCACTGGATTTGAAGGAAACTACAGATAGCCCTACAGGCACATCATATTTAGATCTATATCTCTATAAAAATGAAGCGGGCATTCTTTCTCGTCGACTGTATGACAAAAGAGATGATTACAATTTCGACATCGTAAACTATCCCTTTCTGGACAGTAATATTCCAGTGGGACCTGCATATGGCGTATACATATCTCGCTTAGTAGCATTTGCTAGATCCTGTGTTAAATGTGACGATTTTAATCAACGTCACAAAACATTGTTACAGAAACTTATAAAACAGGGCTATTCCACCAAACGCCTCCACTCAAAGTTTCTCAAATTTGTCGATACATATCGCATGCTGATAAAAAAATTACTAACGTAGCGTGCAAGATCTATGGCGCTACGTTTCGTAACTTGTGTCTAATTTCGCTTAACCCGGGGCTAGGGGCCGTATGAACCCATGTACTTCAAGATCCTCATGGTACTCATATGAACAGTCACAATCAAAGCGTGACTGAGATACATCATTCTTTAGATGACGACTTTACAACGAATATTATGGATTAAGAATACTGATCAGCGATACGGATTTGATATTTTTGGAACATCATGATGTCTTGCCGGCATCATTGAAAACTGTTGACCGCTTCTCTCTTGCAGGAAACAAGCCTATGTTTATGTATACTATGATTGTCTTTTTGAATTTGGTGCTAATACTGTTATATGGAATATGGAATAGGTCTTTGGATTATGGACGCGGATATTCTCTAATGGACGACGGCTGAATTATGGATGACGGACTAGACGCTTGTAATCTCAAAGATGCAAGGAAAGGTGCATTCCTGGGATTTGTCCCATGGCCTACAAGTCGATATTCAGAGTACATTGTGCCCAAAGTCATCGCAATGATTTCACCAGTCATTCTTGGATGTTTATCTGGTTTCTCAATCACACAATTGTCTAACCCAGAAGAAGAATTCAGCCATGTACCAATAGCAAGAGAGAAATAACATGCAATGATATGCATTGATGCGATTTGCTTGTGTCTCATTTGAATATGAAGCTGAAGGCATAACTTTCAAATGGTTGCTGACCCCAGGTTCTGTCAAGCCACGCCAAACGCACGATGAGGTCATTATGCTTGAAGCCTCAGACCATTATTCAGCTTCATCATGTTAAACGATTCTGGGTTACAGAGAGCATAATATCGGCGATATTGCTGAGGTCGATTTATTTACGTACTATGTTCTTTTCAGAATGTGGATCGTATTAAACGCCTTTCTCCTTGAGTGACAATCGAACCAAACCCCTTGTATTATTTTATATATTTTTCATCTTTATATTATAGCCTTCTCCAGCTGTGAGACGTCCAGTTGGAGGGTGTTCGAGAGGCAATGAGAAGTTAAGATCAAGAACATCCACGGGGGCAAAAAATTGGAGAGACCTTGGACAATATTAAATCACAGGCCCGATGTGGCAGGGAACGATTTCCGACTGGGAGAATAATGTTAGAATGAGAAAATCTCATTTACTGTCTTTGTCTAGCGAACGATCTGGCGTAACTCTTGTCAGCAGGCGTCTATTGCTTCGGTAACGTGTTGTGGATTATCTTCAGACTGAAACCCATAGTCTGGGCATTAAAGAACCGGCGTCAATGTATTTAATATGCCGAGACAGTCTAGGACATTGACTGGTGGCAGAATCACTCATCAGTGATTAGAAAAGCTGTATAAAACCCCAGACATAAGCCTTTCACGGAGTACAAAGGAATATACCCTGGTCTCCAAATGTCATTGATTAGCCAAGCGAGAGTTACCTCAGGCACCTCATAACTAACCAAGTACATAGTCAATATCATTCAAGCCTTGCTTCGGTTATTTGTCCATTTGTTTCGACAAACTCGAGGACATTCTGTTTTATCCATAATGTATATAAATTCGACCTACGTGGTAATTCGTCTCAGTATATGTGAATATACAATACCTAGAACCGACACCATTAATTGTGTACCAAAATGTTCTGAAGTGAAACATATTTTCAGAACAAAACTCGTGGACTTCGAAATCCCATCCTATTGTGTATATGCAATTGATTTGTTATAGATCTGGGCTTTGTTCCTTGTATGTATATGCCGATATAATAGCCGGTCATCATTGGACAATACCCTGTCATCATTGGACATTAAATTGGCTGATTAAACGGTCTGATTCGTATGTCGGTCGCTGTTGAAGGGTGTGTTTGATATCTTAAAACTGAAAAGGAACTTACTAATGTTCAAGCTAGTTTCTGTAAAAATAGAAGTACCATTGACCATCTAGATAGATTAGATTTCTTTCTCAAGAATGCTTTTGCGAAAAATGAACATGAGGTTTTTTGATTTAGAAAGAACCCTATATGATACTACATGTACTTGGAAATACGGGATTTTAAAAGACCTTCACACTATGGGATTAAAAGGCCGTTCACCCAGATTTATATCCAACTTTTTCGATCAAGATCAAGGTATCCCACAAGGTAGCAGTTTGTCTACTACTCTGTTTAGTATCAACATCAACAGCTCAGCTGCTGTTTTGAATAATCAGTTAATGCTTCATTATTTGGAGATGATTTCAACATATCAGTGTAGCGGAAAAAGTATTCATAATATTGAGAGAACATTACAACTTTGTCTAAATAGAATTCAGAAATGATAACTTGCAAACACAAACAAATGCCAATTTTCAAACAATTCTAATATTTTTCTTTCCGTTAAGACTGGGTCGTGACATCTGATGTTGAGATTCTTCGAGCTCCAGCTAAATTTAAAATACTATCAACACCGACCCTGTCTCTCTTATTTGTCTAAACTTTGGCTGTATTTATCAGGCCAAGTGACACACGATTACATCGGTATTGGAACGTTTTATGTAATAACCAGAGCGAATTCGTTTATTGGAATTAGAACCGGTTCATGTTGATAATGTTTACTAGCATTCAGATACCAGGTTTTTGCAGCGAATCTTGCTGCCGAGGCTCTGCCACAAAGTATTATTATTAACCGTATCGTAGAAATGTATTCTTTAGGTAAAATTTAGTTTGGACCTTATCATTCGTGCATTGTTTTATCTCGTGCTTATAGACTGGAGATTTGTCAGTCATCGTCGTAGGCTAGCTACCGCCCCAGTTGCATATTTGATCTCGATTTCCACTACATTTGGCAGGAAACTCTTAGGAACTATCATCACCGAGCCTAGCTTGATTATATTTTAGTATTGCTTTGTATTAATGTATTTTGAAAAAAAGAGAAAACGGTTACGATTATCGATTCTAGAGTTTCGTCCTCTGTTAAGGATAGTATTTATTTCAATTCAGTTTCTATGCGCGAAGAGCTTTCAGAATCGAAGCTTATAGGTAATGATACTCCCATATAATACGCCATGTGACTTCGCCGGTCTTCCATTTTTACGTCAGAGGCTGGACTAGGCTGGATACAATTGGCCACCAAACATCTACTTTGACAACTTTGTTGACAAAATCTAAAAACAGCTGTTTTCTACCGATGGTTGAAGTAGATTCTCCCCATGTATTTTCTCAAACGTTTATTCTCACTTGTCACCTCCTTAATTTGAAGTGGTAATGTCTCAGTATTATGTTTTACTCTGTTGTGTAGTCCATAAGTAACCGGAGTACTAATGTCTTTTTGTTTTTAACACCTGAAAGATTATTGTATTGGGCTTTATAAAAACTCAAGATCAAGGTGTTCCACAAGGTAGCACTACTACCCCAAAAATAACTGATTGTGTATGCAATCTCTATCGAAGGATTGGGATACCTCTGCTCATCTTGATACAGCCAAATATTTCCAAGAAAGGCATGTCCCAAATACGACAAGCAGCCAGAGGATGCTAGGTCCCCCGCCAAAATGGCAGCAATATTTTATAAGCGCTGTCGGTTTCAGAAGATATTCATGAGGATGGCAACAGCTACTTCACAGGCGTAAGAAGCAGAGGGGTCTTTCCACCTTCCCAGGTTATGGATAATTCTTAATTATGGATTAAGAATACTGATCAGCGATACGGATTTGATATTTTGGAACATCATGATGTCTTGCCGGCATCATTGAAAATTGTTGACCGCTTCTCTCTTGCAGGAAACAAGCCTATGTTTATGTATACTTTGTCTTTTTGAATTTGGTGCTAATACTGTTATATGGAAATGGAATAGGTCTTTGGATTATGGACGCGGATATTCTCTAATGGACGACGGCTGGATTATGAATGACGGACTAGACGCTTGTAATTGAGATCAACTCCGAATGGCTGACTGAATGTTGATTGCTACTGTAATATATTTTCTTTACCATGTAGCATGAAAATTATGTAACCGAAATGCAACCCCAAGAGACAACTCATGGCATATTATCTGCAAACTAAATTTGACAAGAATATGAAGGCATCCTCAACCTATTGCCCAGAAACCAAATTTAGACTTTCCACAAGGAGTCACCACCTGTAGGTGCAAGCAGGCAAAACACAATCCCAAATGACATCTCATGTCATGGTATCGGCATATGAACTTTGAGACTCTGAAGAGGGGTCCTCAAGTTATTGCCGGTACTAGATGCCCACCGGTGTTCATGTTATTTGGGGCGGGTCACATATGAATACAAAATTTGAGAATAATCTGATGAGCAGTTGCCAAATTATTGCCCGGAAACACCAGGAGACGCCACCTGTAGGCAGAAGCGGGAAAAATACAATCCCAAGGAACATGGTATCGTGGGAACATCTGCATACCAAATTTGAGAAGAATCCGATGAGGGTCCTCAAGTTATTGCCCAGAAACCAAATTTAGATTTTGACACCAGGTGACGCCACCTCTAGGCGCAAGTCAGTGAAATGCATTATCAAGCGACATCTTATGTCACGGTACATTCATACAAAATTTGAGAAGAATCCGATGGTCAGTTCTCAAGTTATTACCCGGAAACAAATTTGTGATGTTGCCACCAGGTGGCGCCACCTGTGAGTGCAAGTGAGCGAAAGGCAATCCCAAACAACAGCTCCTGGCATGGTAAATGCATGCCAAATTTGAGAAGAATCCGATGAGCCGCAACGTTTCTCATGTTACCCAGAAAGGTACATATGTAGGATATTTCAAAGAAATTCGACCAAGTGTTTCTAAGTTATCACTTGCAGCATGGAATAATGGAATGAACTCTAGTGGCGCCACCTCCGGATGGATTTTGCTGAAACGCACCACCAACGGTGTTTTGTCGCAGGGAATGCATTTACCAAATTTCAAAGAAATCCGACAAATTGTTCGAAAGTTATCGCTCGCGAAGGATTTGAACAAACATGAACGGACATGCATTAAAGATTGGAACAAGACCCAGTGGCGCCACCTACAGGCGGATCTTGCTGAAACGTAATACCAGCGACGTCTTGTCACAAAGAATGCAGATGCCAAATTTCGGAGGAATCCGACAAAGCATTTAGGAGTTATCGCTTACGCAGTATTTGCATGGACATGCACTAAATATTGGAACAAGACCCAGTGGCCCCACCTACAGGCGGATCTTGCTGAAACGTAATACCAACAGACGTCTTGTCGCAAAGAATGCAGATGCCAAATTTCGGAGGAATCCGACAAAGTAGTTAGGAGTTATCGCTTATGAAGCATTTGCAAGAACATCCACTAAAGATTGGAACAAGTCCCAGTGGCGCCACCTACAGGCGGATCTTGCTGAAACATAATACCAACAGACGTCTTGTCGCAAAGAATGCAGATGCCAAATTTCGGAGGAATCCGACAAAGCATTTAGGAGTTATCGCTGACGAAGTATTTGCACGGACATGCACTATAGATTGGAACAAGACCCAGTGGCGCCACCTACAGGCGGATCTTGCTGAAACGTAATACCAAGAGACGTCTTGTCGCAAAGAATGCAGATGCCAAATTTCGGAGGAATCCGACAAGCATTTAGAAGTTATTGCTTACGAAGTATTTGCACGGACATGTCCGTGCATGCACGGACACATAGAAGCAAGAACCATTTTAAAGTCCCCGGCCGCGTTGCGGCGGGGGACAAAAATGGCACAGTTGTTTATTGTTTCGGAAGATTGTTTCGGGATATAATTGCAATTTGTTTTCAACAAAATCACCCATTCATGATTGGAATGCAAGAAAACATTCAAGTAGTCTTTGTATTTTACTAAACCAGGAAACCCCGTAATAATTCTAGGAATGATTTGAGAAAACATGAGTCTTCGGAGTTAATACATTTTATCAGGTATTAATACCCATCGTATTACCTGCGGGTGTAGTGAACGACATTAACCGATTCGGTACAGGTCGTATATATATATATATTAACATCTAGCATTTCCGATTCCGTTTCCTACCTCAGACTAAGGTTTCTGTCCGGCAAGATCATATAAGATCGCACACTGCATCATTTCACTAGCAGTGGTTCTAGATATTATTCTAGATATATTCACTCACATTCTAATAAAAGCGCGTTTATGACAATGTATTTCAAGGGAACTTGCAGCTTTGATGTCTTAGACAGGAACTTGTTATTTTTGCCAAAAGTGTCCTGTGAAACAGATATTTGGATCCGGGATTCGACCATTGAGCTGAGGATTGAGCCAGGTAGACTCACCGAACAGGCCCTGCTCGCCCTCGCTTCACCGATAACCAGCTCCACACCGGGCCGCGAAAATGAACCATTCCACATTTAATAAATTTGAAAATAGTTTGGACATTGTGGTACCATGTATAATAATAAAAATTAAAGCTTCGAGTCAAGTGGCGTCCCAATCTGTATTCTACGAACGATCTCGCCGAATTCCGTCCACGTCTCTGTCGATCAGCATGTCAGAGTGGCTGTCCGAATTGATCATACGAAATTATGTCTTCTGATGGCAGACAACCGTCCGTGTGCAAGTCATTATCTTCTTTGTCTAAGCTCTCTTTGTGACTCACAAATGTGTTTGTTTCTTAGTACAACATCATGATTCAACGCTCTAAGATAAGTGCAATATGAGCAGTACGCGATACCATTGATGGAGCACAGAACGGCGTAATTTGACAATAACTTATATGATCCCACGGATAGTCTGACTGTATGGTACCCACAGACAGTCTGACTGTATGGTACCCACAGATAGTCTGACTGTATGGTACCCACAGACAGTCTGACTGTATGGTACCCACAGATAGTCAGACTGTATGGTACCCACAGACAGTCTGACTGTATGGTACCCACAGATGGCCTGACTGTATGGAACCCACAGATAGTCTGACTGTATGGTACCCACAGACAGTCTGACTGTATGGTACCCACAGACAGTCTGACTGTATGGTACCCACAGATGGCCTGACTGTATGGAACCCACAGATAGTCTGACTGTATGGTACCCACAGACAGTCTGACTGTATGGTACCCACAGATATTCTGACTGTATGGTACCCACAGATAGTCTGACTGTATGGTACCCACAGATAGTCTGACTGTATGGTACCCACAGACAGTCTGACTGTATGGTACCCACATATGGTCTGACTGTATGGTATCCACAGATGGCCTGACTGTATGGAACCCACAGATAGTCTGGCTGTATGGAACCCACAGATGGTCTGACTGTATGGTACCCACAGATGGCCTGACTGTATGGAACCCACAGATAGTCTGGCTGTATGGAACCCACAGATAGTCTGGCTGTATGGTACCCACAGATAATCTGACTGTATGGTACTCACAGATGGTCTGACTGTATGGTACCCACAGATAGTCTGACTGTATGGTACCCACAGATGGTCAATATGGTACCCATCGATAGTCTGAATGTATGGTACCCACAGATATTCTGACTGTATGGTACCCACAGATAGTCTGACTGTATGGTACCCACAGATAGTCTGACTGTATGGTATCCACAGATGGCGGACTGTATGTCACCCACAGATAGTCTGACTGTATGGTACCCACAGATAGTCTGACTGTATGGTACCGACAGATAGTCTGACTGTATGGTATCCACAGATGGTCTGACTGTATATACCCACAGATAGTCTGACTGTTTGGTACCCACAGATGGTCCGACTGTATGGTACCCACAGATAGTCTGACTGTATGGTACCCGCAGATAGTCTGGCTGTATGGTCCCAACAGATGGCCTGACTGTATGGTACCCACAGATAGTCTGACTGTTTGGCACCCACAGATGGTCCGACTGTATGGTACCCACATATAGTCTGACTGTATGGTACACACAGATAGTATGACTTTATGTTACCCACAGATAGTATGTCTTTATGGTACCCACAGATCGTCTGACTATGTGACGTGATCATTTTGTCGATGAATCGTCACAAGCAAACGTATTGAAGAGCTGTGGTAACATTATAATAATTATAAGATGGGAATAGATGAGCCAGATATAAACCACATGTACAGAGAAGGTGGAATGGATTTTCTCGAAACTTGGGAGAAGGTATTTCTGTCAACAAACTTGCTTCAACAACCTTGTCAACAGGTTCAACCATGTGGCAAGTACTGTTGCCTATTGCTTCGACCACTCAATCACGAGCTGTTTGAGTGCCATGAGGACTACTGTCTGGTTGGTCTCCATGTAGACAAAGTTCGTATCCTGTGTGCTTTCTTTCCAGCTGTATTCCCTGGTGTCAGTTTCATTGTCTTGCTGGCCATAGATTTAGTGTACTAAATAAATCCTCAAGCTCGATTGGACTGCTTCGTAATTCACGAACAGCCCTTATACGGCGTAGTTGAAACCGACATATACTGCAAGTATACACTATGCAACGAAGATCTTTTTAGTCGGGTGAAAGGATACTGTATCTTAGGTTATTTGAGAGAAATCGGTTTGTTGCATAAGTTTTAATCTGTTGGATTACTAAGTTATTAACTTGAATAATTATAATGTTGTTTGATCGTCGCTTTTTAGCTGAAACATTGCTGAACGCGACGTTTTTTTGTCTCTCTCTCTATCTTGCAACGAAGGGAAACAGAGAGAGAAAGGGGGAAAAGGAGGCGAGTTGCAAAAATTGTTAAATATATTAGAAAAGTTGATGGACGAAGATAGTGATGCGATATTGAAAGAAGCTTTTTGCCACGCAAAATAAGAATTGTGGGTGGCTTAGAAGAACAAAAATGGACGGGGTGCTGATAAGATCAAGCGTTCAATGAATTTAACATGGTTAGTCCAGAAATTATTTTTGTTCTTTGGTAAAACTGTTTGTGAATACAACTATTTTTCGATGAAATAAACATGATAACGTAATAAAATTTCTGAAACATTGTATGAAACATTGTTGAAAAACTTGATTCTCCAAAAACTCAGCAGATGAAGTAGAGGGTAAATATTACGGTACTTACTCGAGCGTGAACATTCAACCGTAGCCGTTGTCTTTCAGGCAAGATATCAAATTTTTATTCTCACCGTAGTCATGTTCATTTCCGTTGCATTAATCCGTGGAGATGATCAGACAATGAAACAACATAAAACCAGCAGTGACCAGCGCAGTAAGTCCACTTAGTGTTAAACGGAGGAATGAACACTGGTCAACTGTTTGCCTCCCAGTTTGTCTTTCTCTTGTCAGAAAATCCCCGTGTGAAAACAGGAAAAAGAAATCTATCTCTACAGTTTGAAACACTTGTAATCAATATCTTGTTCCCTCCCATTTGCAAATTGTCCGGTAATGAGTCAGTCAGTGAGTCAGTCAGTGAGTCAGTCTATCCGAATCCTTTCGTCGGCAAAATAAGGAGAACTGTTGACAGTAGAACATTGATTTTTGGCACGGAGGTGCATTAGGGGACTGTTACCAGCAAGTTCTACTTTTTATGAATATTTGACCTACTTAGGTGGAAAAAATGGTTGGTGATTCTGACTTGAGCTCTGCCCATCTTAATATAGGCAGGATTTCAGCTTTGTTTGTGGGGGAGGGGCCCCAGACTTCAGTGCGCGTCGGAGTCTTAATGCCTACCATACTTCGTAGGTCCTGTGACGTTAGTAACACTCATGTTTTTTTTACCTTGACACAAAAACTTTTTATGACTTTTGGTGCACATAATACGCCCGTTTGCTGAAACATATCAGTTTAATATGAAACATGTTTAGCATTTGCAATTTTATAAAATTACATTATATATACTGTTGATATCGTTCATATGGAATGAACTATTTTCCAAATTATAAGCGCAATACAGAAATTGGATGTATTCGATGATTGGCTGGACCTCACCAAGAGCAAGGTCGTTATAATACTGTTATAAGGAATATGGAATAGGTCTTTGGATTATGGAAGCGGATATTCTCTAATGGACGACGGCTGAATTATGAATGACGGACCAGATGCTTGTAAGTTGAAACAATCCGCCATATTGACAGAAGTACCCTCCCCCAAGCAAAACAAGTACTGAGAAGCCCCAATTCGCAAGAAGTTCTAGCAAATCTCCAGAGTAAATTCGTCATAGTCCCAGCAGACAAAGCTCCAAATAATATAATATTCATATGTAAATATTACTATTATCAGGTGCTGGTAGAAGAATTGAGTGTAACCATATCGTCATCAAATACGTCTACTTACTCTCAAACTGCATTTACTCTGGAAGATTTATTTAACAATCACAAAACGTTTCTCAAGGAAAGAGGTATTTGTCTTCCAACCAAACATAACGATATACCAAAAGTATACTGGACTCCCAAAATGCATAAATCACCATACAAAGCTAGATTCATAGCTGGTTCTAGAAGCTGCACCACCAAGCTTCTTTCAACCCAGTTGACGAGGGCCCTTCAGGAGGTAAAAGCATTTTGGGAAAGGTATTGCGCCACTATTACTAAAAACTGTATGTATGTGGACATTGAAAAACTCAAAATGTCGAACTTGATGCTAAAGGTCACATACCGTATGGACATGTATCCACATGGGATTTCTCGACTCTCTATACCACAATCCCTCATCACTAAGTTATTGACCGTCTAAGTTCATTAATAGTGTCTGTGTTCATGAAAATTGATCGTAGATATATTAATGTCGGAAGCCATAAAGCATTCTTTAGCTCTATTACATACAAGAGATATCATTCATGGGATGTTTCTTTGTTTATAGAGTTGCTTAAATTTCTCATTAAAAATATCTATGTGAAATTTGGCAACACAATATATCAACAGCATATAGGTATTCCAATGGGTACTAATTATGCACCCATATTGGCTGACCTATATCTGTTCTCTTATGAATATGACTATATGCAGGCGCTTTCAAAAACCGATCCATTCAAAGCCCGTTCCTTCTCATTCACCAAACGCTATATAGACGATCTTCTCGCTGTGGATAATCGCTATATAGATGACGCAGTGAAGGATATATATCCACCTATATATATCACTGGATTTGAAGGAAACTACAGATAACCCTACAGGCACATCGTATTTAGACCTATTTCTCTATAAAAATGAAGCGGGCCTTCTCTCTCGTCGACTGTATGACAAAAGAGATGATTACAATTTCGACATCGTAAACTATCCCTTTCTGGACAGTAATATTGCAGTGGGACCTGCATATGGCGTATACATATCTCGCTTAGTAGCATTTGCTAGATCCTGTGTTAAATGTGAATGTGATGATTTTAATCAACGTCACAAAACATTGTTGCAGAAGCTTATAAAACAGGGCTATTCCACCAAGCGCCTCCACTCAAAGTTTCTCAAATTTGGCGATACATATCGCATGCTGATAGCAAAATACGAACGTAGCGTGCAAGATCTATGGCGCTACGTTTCGTAACTTGTGTCTAATTCCGCTTAACCCAGGGCTAGGGGCCGTATGAACCCATGTACTTCAAAATCCTCATGGTACTCATATGAACAGGCACAATCAAAGCGTCATTCTTTAGATGACGACCTTAAAACGAATATTATGGATTAAGAATACTGATCAGCGATACGGATTTAATATTTTTGGAATATCATGATGTCTTGCCAGCATCATTGAATTTGGTGCTAATACTGTTATATGGAATATGTCTTTGGATTATGGACGCGGATATTCTCTAATGGACGACGGCTGAATTATGAATGACGGACCAGACGCTTGTAATTGCACCTGATCAAGGTAACCTTGAACCAACGTGCAGTGCATATAATGCCACATTGAATTTAATTGATTTTAGCAACGTACTCGCCGATTTGCTGTTGTGCATTATGATGTTTTCTCACGGCGAAGAGATCAGATAAGGAAATGGGATGTACAATGTAACGCTTTACTGCCCGAATCCATGTTGAACAACACACCAATCACAATCTCAATACGACATCGCGGTCTATCGCAAGGTTTCGTGTAACATACAGTCACATGCCCCGAGAGGGCTATTAACTCCAAATGACAAGTACTGAAACTGCAATATAGAAATAATAAAGGGAAGCGTGGATAGTTACAAGCGTCTGGTCCGTCATTCATAATTCAGCCGTCGTCCATTAGAGAATATCCGGGTCCATGATCCAAAGACCACATAACAGTATTAGCACCAAATTCAAAAAAGACAATTTTTATTATTAATTCCTGCAAGAGAGAAGCGGTTAACAGTTT
>JAVTVY010001489.1:0-36391 GCA_036873755.1 Hanleya hanleyi | reverse complement strand
TTTTTGGAAGGGGATATTTCAGTGTGTAATCTTCAAGAAAAATGTTTTTTGGGAGGGAAAAAAAAATCGGCTTTATTACCATCACGCACAAAGGAGTTTTTCGTATGTAAACGTAACATATCCTTTCATTATGGTCTTGGTATATATTTTATATTTGATGGTAGAATAATGAAACAAATATTGAGAGATACTCCCAGTGGCAAACTGCATGTTAATACTGGGTTCATATGATTGAATCATAAACCTACAGAAACATTAAGGCATAATTCATTAAAGATAAAGTTACAAGATTTGTGTTTCCTTTCTGTTGACCTGTACGGGACATAGAACTTAAGTTTCATTTAATTCCTGTACTCTTAGTCCTTATTGTTGGATGTATATACTATACTAGTGAACTTGTTTTATAGTCACGAGGTCACTTGTTTTGCCCTCTCATTAATGATTGGTTCATGTTTTCATGAACCCTAATACCGATGAAAAGCCTGTTGATAAAATCTATTGTGAATCATGAAATAAAAATAATGTTTAAAACCAAGATTTGATCTTCCCAATCTTGTATTTTGTCCCGGTTGTTCTTGGAACGATCGATTTGATAGAAGGCGAGCTGGCGATCCAAGTTTGGACTATACTTTTCAGACATTAGAAGATGAGCTGAAGATCCATGTTCACGCTTTTCTACCTTATCTGTGGTCATTCATTGGAAGGTGAGCTGTGGATCCACGATCAGACTCTTTTTACTTTGACTATGAGGTGAACTGAAGATTCATGATATGAATCTATCCTAACTGGCCGGTCATTGGGAGACGAGCTGAGGATCCATGATCTGACTCCCCAATCCTAAATATGGTCAGTCATAAGAGATGAGTTGATGATCTACGTTAATAAACCTCTGTGCTAACTATGGTTAGAACATGTAAGATGAACTGAGGATCCACGTTCAGACTCCCTTACCTTAACTATAGTCAGTCTTTGGAAGGTCAGCTAAGGATCCACGTTCAGACTCCCTTACCTTAACTATAGTCAGTCTTTGGAAGGTCAGCTAAGGATCCACGTTCAGACTCCCTTACCGTAACTATGGTCAGTCTTTGGAAGGTCAGCTAAGGATACACGTTCAGATTCCTTGACTAATTTCAGTCAGTAAGAGGTGACATGATGATCCACGCTCAAACACTTCTGCCTTAACTATGGTCATTAGAGCATTTCCACAAAGTGGATGCTCTTATGTTTTCATGAGAAACGGCTCCGCCGGCGCCGCCGCCACGACTTTAAACGTGAATATCTCTGAAACCGTTAAATATTTTCGGGTCAGACAGACTTTGTGTGCTATCTCTTTAGGCCTGGGAAATTTGTCTGGTTGTATTTTGATAGCCGCTGCTCACCACTAGGTGGCGTTGTAGTCTGAGCATAGGTGAACCTTTCTGTGACGATTTCGTCTGAACAGCTTGTCCGATTTCTTTGAAATTTTATTACAATGGTCTTGAAGGATAGGCAATGTGCTGAAAAGGTTTTGATGCAGCTGGCATAATTTTTAAAGCAAGTTTTTTGCGTCTCAAAAAAAAAAGTTTTTCGTGAAATGAAAATTTACCAATTCGCTTGGAGAAATATTTAAAAACTGTTCTATTCTATGCTGCCAAGCATAAATATAGGATTGCTGACATGATAATTCCCTTTCGGTGGAAACCAAATTGCCATTCAAATGAAAAATCTCAATTATCTGACTTAACATCAAAATCTTCTTAACCATTATAATGATTATTTTTTTTCCCATTGAACTCTTATGTGCCTTCTCCCTAGGGCTTTAGATTTCACCTGCTTGATTTTCGTGGTATTTGGTCATCACTAGGTGGCACTATAGGCTTGAATTCAGGTAAACATTGTAGCATGATATCTTCTAAACAACTTGTTTGATTTCCATGAAATTTGGGTATAATGATCTTGCAAGACAGGCAAAGGACTGACAAGATTCTGGTGGTGATGGCGAAAACATGGAGGCACGTTTTTGCATCTCAAAATAAGATTTTTTTTCACAAAAGTGGAAATTGACTCTTTGAATCAGGAAAAAGTAATTCTAATTTGCCTAACATGAATATAACATTCCCAATGTTATAATTCACATCTCTTGTAAGCCAAATGGCCATGTTTTTCATTACGTGAAATTCTCAGGACTTAGTCCAATATCTACATTCCCAGGCCAGATCTGGGGATTTTGCTTCATCATGTAGCTTTGTGATATTTGTTCATCATTGGGTAGCACTACAGACAGTAGACTTATACAGCACAATTTATTGGCTCTTCAGGAAGTTTATTATTGTGATCTTGTTAGACAGACAAAGGATTTTATAGAATTGACCTCCCATATGGATTTCCTGACCCATCAACATAATGCTTTATTTATATTTCATAATACATTCTTTTTTACAATTCATAATTTAATTAACATTATAGTTTAAAAATGGATTGAAAGGACATTGGTGCTGCTAGCACTGGCATATATGTGGCAGAGGGGTTTTTTACAGCTAAATATCAATAAATCTAGGTTAAATCAGACCCTGCTTACACACAAAAATGCTAAAATGTGGTCAGAGAAAATAATCTGCCATCAGTCTTGTGTGATAAGTGTATGAAGAATTGCAAGGATTTAAGACAGCTTGAAATCATGACATTTTGGTCAAATTGACACACTGTAACACTGATATTTGCCTCTGAATTGCAGGCCTACACTATCAGCTAGGCCTACATAGTGTATGCCTGTATTCAAGTGATTAATCTGAAGTGGTTGACTTATTGCATAATGCAATAACATAAGGGGACTAATGCTTGTGTCAACAAAGTAAACAGAATCAGTGCTTCTTCTCTCTCCAATACTGATAATAATAATCTGATCCTGTTTGAACAGTGGTATGGTTATCCCAATAACACTTGTTTAGTGTCCATTGACGTTGAAGCCCATGGCTTCCAGATGTCTGGAGAAGCATTCTGGTCAATTTTCAATGAGTAAAATCACAAATTATCACTTCGTTATAAATGCTCATTTGTTTTTTATACGCCCGCCCAAAAGGCGGACGTATTATGTGATGGCGGTTTCCGTCCGTCTGTCCGTCTGTCTGTCTGCCTGTCTGTCCGTCTGTCCGGTTCTCGTGTCCGGTCTATATCTGGGGCAGTTTCCTATCCACAGCTCCAATTTTTGGTGAGTGGATACCCTACGGGGAGACGATGTGTCGCGAAGGTCGAGGTCACAGGTCAAAGGTTACTGGCCTAAAAAACAGGAAATCACTGAAGTGTTCGTGTCCGGTCTATATCTGTGAATGTTTTCCATCCACAGTTGCAATTTTTTGTGAGTGGATACACCAGGTGGAGACGATGTGTCGCGTACCGAAATTGAGGTCGAGGTCAGAGGTCAAAGGTCACTGTTGCCAAAAATCAGGCAATCATTGATCGTTGACAGTTTTCTATCTACAGTTCTAATTTTTGGTGAGTGGATGCCCTAGGGGGGAACGATGTGTTGCATATTACATGTAGGTCACGGTCAGAGGTCAAAGGTCAGTGTGATTGATAAATCAGGAAACCGTTAAAAATTTCTAATTTTTTGTGAGTGGATTCAACAGGCGGAAATGAAGTGATGCCTACCAAAAATTAGGTCAAGGTCAAAGGTCACTGACCCCAAAATTAGGATATTATTAAAAATAACATTTTTTTGTGTCAGTAGATACATTAGGGGGACACAATGTGTCACATACCAAAATGTAGGTCAAGGTCAAAGTTCAAGGTCACTGACCCCAAAATCGTGAAATTGTTAAAAATCATGATTTTTTGTGTCCATTGAGAAATTGAGTGGAGACGGTTTGTCATGTACCAAAATTTAGGCCAAGGTCAAAGGTCAAGGTCACTGTGACCCCCAAATCAGGAAATCATTAAAAATCATGATTTTTTTGTGTGCATTGATAGATTGAGGGAAGAGGATGTGTTGTGTACCAAAATTGAGGTAAAGGTCAAGGTCACTGTGACCCCAAAATCAAGAAATTATTAAAAGTCACATTTTCATATGCCTGTCGAAGACGAGGTCATTAATGAGATGTTGCGTTCTGTCCATTCATCCATTAACATTTGTTGTCCATGCGATAGCTCTAGTTTCAAGGTATGGATTGGTACCAAACTTTGAGTATACCTTACTCGCATGGCAAAGTGGAGCCATAAGTAGTAGGGAAAGTGCAAATGGAAGCCAATTGACCTTTGACCTCAGAAATTTGCATATGACGTCACTTCCGGTTGGGGTGACTGAGGCGTGACCTTTGGGCATGTCCAGACTTGTTTGTTATGTACTGGGGGTTTTCCCTGGCATGCCGCCATGTTGTAGCCGCCATGTCGCCATGTTGTAGCCGCCATGTTGTAGGCGCCATGTTGTAGCCGCCATGTTGGAAAATTGTTGTAGAAAAACGTATAAAAGGAGGAGATTTTTAGTGGTTTGGTGTATTCATTGCACTACCCTACGGAGCTCTCTGACCTACCTGCCTGCCTGACCAGCCTGCCTGCCTGCCTGCTTGCCTGACCAGCCTGCCTGTATGAGACGTGGAGAAGCTTTTCATTTTACCAGTGCAACTTCACCAGCCTATTACACCGTAGCAGCTACTGACCAGCCTGAGCCCACAGTCATGGAGTCACCCCAGCGAGTTAAGCTTCAACAGTACCGTGTTCGTCTCATTGATGAGATGCAGCATGTGGCCGAACTATGTGATCTGCTTATGGAGGAAAACATACTCCTGAAACACAGTGTCGAAGATATCATGGCGCAGAACACCACTTCACGACAATACAGAGCCCTCATCGACGATCTACTGCGCCGTGGCCCCTATGCATTTCTAGCCTTCGTGGAGGCGCTGAAGAAGACGGGAAATGAAGAACTAGCAGATCTACTTCAAGCTCAGGATTCAGAAGATGATATCTTAGTCATGGACATCACCGTAGAGCGTACAGCTACCAAACTTGAAGAAGTAGCAGATCTACTTGAAGCCCAGGAGCGTACAGCTAGCAAGCGTACGCACCCAGAGTCAGAGTCGAAAGAAAAGTAGGAATTTTCATCCTATCACGCGGGCTACGGTAACACAGCCCATTGACACGCATAGCTGTACTCACATTTGCCTTCACACTGTATAGTGCTGTGTTACCGTAGCCCGCGTGATAGGATAAAAATTCCTACTGCAAACCTGCTGCAATTTTCAGGGTGACATTATAAGGCTGTCAGGAACACACCTCACGTATTTTTACGGAGGTAAACCGATTTATTTCAAGTGTACCGGGTTTTCCACACCACCACTTCCATAACGTTACGGGTCTAAAAATCGATAAAATCATTAAAAATAGTGGGTTAGCCTGCCGCTAGCCTTCTGAATTTTTCAACGCTACACGATCAGTTCCCCTAGTTCAAGTTGAAATAAATTTTACACGTCCACTCGCATTTATTGCAAAATGACACCGGTTTAAAGTTGGAAAATAAACACAAAATTTCTGCGAGCCTCAGCCAGCGCAATCTATCAATGGAGAGATTTCGCTGACGTCCGCGCGCTCATGCGCGTGCTCTACGGTTAGACTATAAAAAGCGCGCAGTGTCTATCCATTCATTCACAACTACATCATGGCTATGGCTGAAACCATGGATATTGATGGAGCCATTGACAACCTATTACAAGAGCTATTGATAGATAATGAACTACAACACCCATCGGTAGAGGAGAATTTCATCGATATGGTACACGATGAAGATTGGCTGGATAATATATTACAAGACCTATTCATAGCTGAACAACAACAACAACACCAACCGGTACAGGGCGGCGATATTGAACACGACGAAGGAGCACAAGTGGCAGCGGATGTCACCGCACTCCAATACCAACGGTTTGACCGAGTGCTAGAAGATATCTTCCAACAACATGAAGAACAAAGCCTCCAAGCTCAACTCCTACTCGATGAGTTGGCAGACCCAGAAAAAGGGGGGAAAAAGAACAAGAACAGATGGCTATTTTACAGCCGCCATTACTGGGAGAAGACGAAAAAACACAGAAAAAAACAGAAAAGAGATGTTTAAAAGAGACAAAAGAGACAAGAAACAACTAGAACAAATTCAAGAGATGGAGGACTACTCTACCGCAATAAGAAGAAGACTGGCACCAGACGCAATATGGAAACCACCACAGTATTTACGCTGTGTGGAATGCTCTAGAGGCTTTGCTAAATATGCCATTTTTCCATGCGGCCATCAAACCCTGTGTCTATCCTGTATTCACAGACATGCCGCACGAACAACAGAGCAGCCTATGTCCACTGACACCCCCCTAGAGTGTAAACTCATCGTCCTCGACTGCCCGGTGTGTGCCCAGAGGCGGAGAAACCTGACCCGAACGATGTAACCCCTTACATTTTCCAAAGGCCCTTTTCAGGGCCACCAAAGGCCGTTTTCAGGGCCACCCCAATCTGTCGAAAGAGGAAGCTTCTAATTCAAAGCACAAAAAATAACACCAACTCCTGCACATGCACACACACCTAGGTAACAATAGGTAAATAACACTTAGTCAATGGAAAAGTTCCTACTAACAGCGCCCAGGTATTAGTATGAATGTACGGTAACCGAATAATGCCGGAAATAGCCGAGTGTAAAAACATTTTTCGTGGTGGGGGAGATGGGTAAATGAGAGAGGGTGAGGAGATTGAGTACTACCGAGGTGGGCCCCGGAAATAGCCGAGTGTAAATTTTTTTTTGTTTGGTGAGGTGAGGGAGATTGGTATTGTGTTTTGGAAGGTTTAGGGGTTGGCCCTGAAAATTTTTGCATGGGTTGGCCCTGAAAATTTTTGCATGGGTTGGCCCTGAACACTGAAAAAAGGAGTCTACTGTATGTTGGAAGGTTTAGGGGTTGGCCCTGAAAAGGACCGTTGGGGGGCAGGGATTTTTTTGGAGGGTTGGAGATTGGTAATCATAGAATATAGAGGAGAGGAGATTCACCCATGTAGGACCTGATTTGAATTGAATGTGCCATGTTAGAAGTTCCCCTTTCGGTAGATTGGGGTGGCCCTGAAAAGGGACGTTCAGGTCAATTTGTTTACCCTGTTTTTATTCAGGGGGAGTTTGCCTGTCTACTCCAAACTGCTGACGGAAAAGTAGCGGCCAGGTTGCAACTGGTAACGATGTTGTTGTTGGTCATCGACATCATCTATGGGGAGATCGTTTAGAAACGATGCTGGTGGTATTTGTCCGATGTCAATGAATTCTGGCTGGACTTGTGGACGAGGGTGTTGTTGTTGTTGTACCTCGTCCAGGACCGCTCGCAGATGGTTCAACCACTCCTCATCCGACAGAGTTGTAGCTAGTACGATGAGGGCGTGTAGAACTTCCCACGCTTCCGGTGTAAAATTGTTATTCACTTGCCGGCACCATTGCTGGATTTCCCCTAGCCAGAAGGCTTTAATGGCTTTCGCCACCTCCTCTCTCTGCCTCCTCGCCTGTACCATCCGCCCCGAAGCCTTGGTCGTGGACATCTTGGCCACCCTGTTCATTTTTTTCTTGCTGGAGTGTATAGATCTTGATAGTGTGGCAAAGGTGTTTGGAATGACGCTTCCCACGCGGCCCCGGGTTTTATACTGAAACTAGAGTAGATTTTCATTGGCTGTTTCAACGGGGGTGATACTCCTTCATTGGTTCTTTTATCGATCGCTCATTGGCTCTTTTATCGATCGCTCATTGGCTCTTTTTCTCGACCGCTGATTGGCCCAATATAGCACGCAGCATACCTTCCTGGGTTAATTTTCAATCCTCACTTTTGCACAAAATTGCTATAGCCAAATTCCCATATTAAATCCATTCGTATCTCTATAACATTAGGGTTGGCCCTGAAAATTTTTCAGCAGGTCTGAGCCAGCGCGCGGACGTCAGCGAAATTCGCGACGTCCGCGCGCTCTAGCCGAATGCATGTACAGCTATGTATTGGCGCGAGTGATGCATTCTGGGTCACGTCAGAATCCTCTCATTTTGCACAAAATTGCTATAGCAAATTCTCCATGTTAAATCAATGCGTGCGCGCGGACGTCGGCGAAAAATCGCCACATCCGCGCGCTCTAGCCGAATGCATGTACAGCTATGTATTGGCGCGAGTGATGCATTCTGGGTCACGTCAGAATCCTCTCATTTTACACAAAATTGCTATAGCCAATTCTCCATGTTAAATCCATGCGTATCTCTATAACATTAGGGGTTGAACTACGCGTCGCTGATTGGCCCAATTTTTAGGCGCGAGTGATGCATTCTGGGTCACCTCACAATCCTCTCTTTTTGCGCAAAATTGCTATGGCAAATTCCCAGGTTAAATCGATGCGTATCTCTATAACATTACAGCCCGAATGATCACGGACTTTGACGAGGGGCGAGTGATGCATCCTGGGTCACGTCAGAATCCTCTCATTTTGCACAAAATTGGCTATGGCAAATTCCCAGGTTAAATCGATGCGTATCTCTATAACATGACAGCCCGAATGATCACGGACTTTCACGAGGGAGCGAGTGATGCATCCTGGGTCACGTCAGAATCCTCTCATTTTGCACAAAATTGGCTATGGCAAATTCCCAGGTTAAATCCATTCCTATCTCTATAACATGACAGCCCGAATGATCACGAACTTTCACGAAGGTGGTCCACAACGTGGACCCTTCGATATATACAGGCCTGCCTCGTCGGTGTTTTGTCATTCAACACCATGGCAGCGCACGGAGCACTTGGGGAGCTTGCCGTGTTCCAACTCACCCCCCACGTCACCCTGATCGTCTATGACCATCAACTGCAGCTCATCGAAGAACAACCCCGAGAGGTGAAGCTATGTTTAACCCTAGCAGGATGGACTCTATTGATACGGTTGTTACAGGGAAAAGAGCCCGAAGTCGATTTCATGCACGTGGGAGTAGGTGTCTACCTACGAAGTGGTAGAGATGATTCTTTTTTTCCCCGGTTAGAAAAACGTGGTGGTCCCCCTATCATACTCCGTCCGGCATTATGGCAGGCGCTGAAAGCTATTATCCTCGACGTCCACGACATACTGCACCCCGACGCGAACTCTGTGGCCACCCGCACTCTTACACCTGGCTGCACCCTATTGTTGTACCCCAAACGAGCGGAGCTCATCGATGACGACAGTAGGTGTTGGTGTGTACGTGTGAACCCCAAGCGCGTGTCTCTTTGTCACCGGAAGGCTGGACTACCTTGAAACGGGTGTTGTTGGGTGACCTGGACGGAAATAGCATTCACCTGTGTGACGACGTCTACATTTTCCGCGGTCCCTATTTTGCTCGACTCCTCTGTCTGAAGCAAGGTGGTTTTACTCTGGACCCTGATCTATGGACAGCCTTGGAAAAAGTAATCCCCATTGTCGATGAAGTACTATATCTATAGGGTGCACACAGGCTAGAGCGTCAGTGTCTACTCATGAAGCGAACACACCACAGCGCAACCCGGACGGGCACCCGGAGGAAGGGGACAGGCACCCCAAAGGGAATGAGAAAAGCGGGGCGGCAGGAATCCACGTGGCGTACCACTGTGAACAAGGTGTTACCAGATTTGTATTACAACCCTACCAGTCCAGCCGCTTATAGCGCTGTGGGAGCGCTCGCTCGAGCTGCACATTCCCAAGGCATCAGTCGAACTGAAGTTCGAGAATGGTTAAAAACCCAAGACACTTATAGCTTACATCGAGCAGCCCGACGACATTTTCGCCGTAACCGAGTCATTGTAGGAGGCGTAGACGCACAATGGCAGGCTGATTTGGTCGATATGAGTCGATTTGCACCCCACAATGATGGACATCGGTACATGTTGACCTGTATCGATATTTTATCCAAGTACGCATGGGTAATACCCACCCGCACCAAAACAGGAGAGAATCTGGTACGAGCGTTCCAGCAGATTTTCAAGACGGGACGCAAACCCATCTATTTGCAAACGGATGAAGGCACAGAATTTCTCAACCGTCACTTTCAAGCCTTTCTTAAGAAACAGAAGGTGTTTTTATTCCATACGTACAACGAGACCAAAGCCTCTGTGGTGGAACGATTCAATCGCACCTTCAAAGGACGAATGTACAAGTATTTTACCGCCAAAAACACCCGACGGTACATCGATGTGCTCCCTCAACTGGTCCAAGGGTACAATCGAGCCTATCATCGCAGTATCCAGCGAGCTCCCCTCGATGTGACAGAACGCAACGAACATCAAGTGCGCCGTACGCTGTACTCGATAGACCCCAGTCCACTCACGTCACCCCGTTACAAACGCGGAGATGTGGTACGGATCAGTAAAGTGAAAGGGCAATTTGAGAAAAGTTACTTGCCCAACTGGAGTGACGAGCACTTTGTCATCGTTCGCCATAAGCCTCGACAGCCACACGTCTATCAACTGGAAGATCTACAAGGAGAAACACTGCAAGGCACGTTTTACGAGGCAGAATTACAACCCGTAGTGAAAACACGGAAAGACACGGTGGAAAAGATTTTGAAAACGGAACGTCGACGTGGCATCCCCTATCATTTCGTCAAATGGCAAGGTTGGCCCAGTTCGTTTAATTCCTGGGTGTCAGGCCGTGACATGAAACGACTATAAATTCTACCTCACATCGCCTACACCCTTCAGTGTAGGGTTGTACCATGGATAGTGCACATCTACCCTTACTGCTACGGACTCGAAAAGGACAAGTCGGTACCGTGGTGTGTGTAGTAGTGCTTCTGGGTACCTTATTTGGAGGAGTCTTCTACGATTTGGCGTACCTGGTATCCTGTTTCTCTACCAGTCGTCCAAGTGCTGCTCCACCGGGGGCTCAACGTCAAGTGAAATCACCCAACACCACCACCACCACCACCACGACTCTTGCTCCTACGACGCTGCGATCACCACAGGCCCAGCCCACGACGCGGTCTAGTCCTCTTTTCATCCGCCAGCCTGCCGTATCAACCCTCAGACTACGGACCCTATCACCACACACACTCAGCCCCACGACGCGGTCTACTCCACCTCTTTTCACCCCGCCAGCCTCCCCCGTATCTACCCTCAGAAGCGAACCCTCCGAGGCACCCCGATCACGACAACCTACACCCACCACCACCACCACCATCCCCACGACGCTAACACCTAGAGGGCGATCCGGTGAATACTGTTTACCACGGCAACGGTACCCGCACGACTACGACCCCCGGTGGGATCCATGACAACGGTGGTGGGCCTCTGAACGGCGGGCGCAAATCACCAAATAAAAAAAAAATTTAAAAAAAACAAAAAAAACCCTATGGATCCTCGGTGGCAGCATCCTTTCACGTGTCTCATCGCTGGACCGACGGGGTCGGGAAAAACACACTTCGTTCAACGCCTGATCCAACACGGGTCAGCCCTCATTTCACCGCCCGTGGCTCGCATCCTGTGGTGTTATGGAGCTTGGCAACCGGCGTACGAGGAACTGGCACGTCTCCCTGGGCTCACCTTAGTGGAAGGATTACCTCCCGAGGACATCCCAGAAGACACGTTGGTCGTGGTCGACGATCTCATGACCGAAACGGACAGTCGAGTCACCCGTCTCTTTACCAAAGGAAGCCATCATCGTCGGTTGAGCATCATCTACATCGTGCAGAATCTCTTCAGTAAGAACAAAGAGCACAGGAACATTAGTTTGAATGCTCAGTATGTGGTCTTATTCAAAAACCCCAGAGACGCATCACAAATTATGCACCTGACAAAACAGATGTACCCTAAAAACACGGCCTTTGTGCGGGAAGCCTTGAAGAGGCCACCCAAGGGGCTCACGGGTATCTACTCATCGACTTGAAACAAGACACACACTCGGCACTTCGATTGCGCACCCACATTTTTCCCGGTGAGTTCCAGACGGTGTACACACCCAAATAAAAGAAGCAACAACCTTCCTCTAGTATTCACTTCCTCATCATGTCTGCACGGATACGGAAGCACGCGCCGGCCCTCCGCGTATTACGCAGCGCGCCACCGGAGGTGGGCGGGGCCCTGGTGCGCGGCGCGGACGCAGACTTGGTACGGTGTTTGTGTGAAGTGGCGCATAATGTGTTAAAAGGGAATGTTCCTCTCAGTCCTCTGCAGAAAGGGAAATTGCAACGGCACAAGACGGGTCTCCGAACGCTGGTGAAGAAGACGGGCAGTGTCAAGAAAAAGAAACAGGTGTTACAGCAAGGTGGATTTCTCGGCGCACTCCTTGCACCCTTAGCCGCTACCGTACTGGGACCGTTAGTAGGCTTCATCTTGGAACGCTAAAAAAACGTCACGGAACATACGAAAAAAATGATGCTGGTCGAACTTCGACTGTTACAGAGTTTGCAATCACCCTATCCCATACCTGCCACGGTGCAACACCTCCAGTCTCTGGACGAAGAGATGAATAGTATACTCCAACGTCGACTACCCGATCACGAGAAAATTCAACTCTACCATCACACGCTGAACCGTTTATGGACCAATATAGGGGTGGTAGTACACCACCACCACCCCTATCCGCAGCGCCCACACTCACACCACCCACACCAACAACAACAACAAGAACAACACCCTCATCCTCCTCTGCTTCACCTCAGCTCGAAGAGGAAGTGTTGGCCAGTGTCCCTAAAGCATTCAAGACCAAGGCTCGTTTATTGTTGGACCGGCTGAAACAGAATCCTAATATGGGTTGGAGCGACCAGGGGCAGCTGCTGATTGGAAACCAAGCGGTACCGGGGTCTCATATCACCGATCTGATCAACGATACGGTACGTTCTCGCAAACACTCTAATCCACCGGGCTGGGAAGCCTTTGCTAAGGGGTTGAAAGACACACACGTCCCTCGAGAATTGGTAGGAAATCGTGAACGCTGGAACTGGATGCAAGCACCCTCTCGACTTCCCCATATCTGGGAATGGCAACCGCAGACGCCATCCACAACATCCTCACGGCGGGGACAGCGGGGCCGTTCTTTTCACCCCTATGCGACCTCTATGCCGGCCACACCACCACCACCGCGACGATCACGACGCCAAGGTCAGCCGCCCAAGGCCTGGGAGCCCTACTAGGGAATCCCTACCAGGGAAACCCTATTAAAGCCCGGTGCAGAAGCCAGAAAGCTCAGTCGTCATGTTTTACCTCACGTTGCCCAGTAACAGTTCACTCGATGTGTTTCCTGACAACACCTTGGCCAAGTACGTGACTCAATTACCACAACCGTTGCATTTACCTGGACGATGGGAATGTGGACTGGTGGATATTCAATACCCTTACTCGTGGTACAACGTACGAGACGAAGAAGTATGGTACGAAGTGACCTACGAAGGCAAAGTAAACCGACTGACTCTCCCCGAAGGCCAATACGATACGCCCAAGACGTTCATAGAGGGTCTGCTCACCTTGTTGAATTACAAGTCTCTACGGAAGGTGACGAATAGTTCAAGACCCCTGAAATCCTATCCCTTCAAGAATCACGTGATCTTCGATGTCAACGCACACAACGACAAGCCCTGTATCCTGCTCAGCCCCAACGTGGGTGTGAAACTCAGTCCTAGGCTACAGCAAATGTTAGGTCTGCCTTACAGCGTCTACACGGGGCCCACCACCGACAACGGTGACGTTGTGATGGATATGAAAGTAGGTATGTACGGACTCTACGTCTACTCGGACGCAGTGGACAGCCATATTGTGGGCGATGTGAACACACCTCTGTTACGGGTGATACCCATTAAAAAGAAGTATGGCGATCAAGTCAACCAGAGTTTCAACCATATACTCTACCTACCCGTACGACATACCGATATCAACACGATCACGGTGGATATAAGAGATGACACGGGACACCCGGTCGCATTCGAACGAGGGAAAGTGGTACTGACACTTCATTTCCGACAAGCCCGTTCTTCTCCTCACTTCGTATAATGTACGTGCCTTACCAGTGCCATACGCCCAGCTATGCCGACTACTACAAGAAAAAACGGGAGGGAGCTTGCCCCTCTTTAGCGGTGCACGCATGCAACGAGGTCACGGATTGGGGAACATACTGGGCAGCATCGTCAAAACGTTCTTGCCCTTGGTGACACGGGGTGTCAAAGCGGTGGGTAAACAAGCGGTACGCGGTGGACTGCACGTGGCCGGTGATGTCTTGGGAGGCGCGGCACCCCGACAAGCCTTCAAACGACGGGCTAAAGAAGCAGGCAGCGTCATGATCGCCAAAGCCCTTAATAGACAACCACGGGCACAGCGAAGAGTCATTCGACGACAGACACACCGACGACGCACACCCCGGAAGAAGAAGAAGAGTAGGAGAGACATCTTCGCATAATGGCATTCATTCACTCCGAATCGTGTCCGTCTACCAACAGTGAATTGGATTTGTGGACTATTCCACCCACCCAGACCAGTGTGGCCGAAGGACGTTGGGTAGAACATCGACCCCTGGCTAGTCTGACGGGTACGGCACCCCTGGAATTTACCATTGAAAACAAAGATACGGCCCACACGTACTTGTACGTGAAAGCCAAAATACTGGACAACGACGGACGCCCATAGCGGACGATGCGGTGGTAGGCCCGGTGAATCTTTGGCTGCACTCCTTGTTCCAACAGGTGGATATCAGTCTGAACGATAAACTCATCAGTACGTCCACCAATACGTACCCGTACCGAGCCTACATCGAGACGCTGTTGTCGTACGGTGAAGATGCCAAAAAATCACACTTGCAAGCCTCGCTGTACTACAGGGATACACCCAATGCCATGGATGCCGTCACCGCTACCAATAATGGGTTCGGCCATCGCAGCCAGTTTACAAGCACTAGCAAGTCCGTCGATATGATGGGACGACTGCACGCCGATCTGTTCCTGCAAGACCGCTACATGATGAACGGTGTATCCATCAAGATCCAGTTGATCCGTTCCACACCCACGTTCGCCTTAATGGCCGATGGCGCTGCTGGCCCCCAATACAACATCGTCATAGAAGATGCAGCCCTGTTTGTCCGTACGGTGGATTTGCAACAGGGGGTGTTGCTGAGTCACATGGAAGCCTTATCGAAAAAACCAGCCCTGTACCCTATCCGACGCGTACAGACCAAGGTGTTCTCTGTGCCAGCAGGTACGATGATGGCCAATCGTGAAAATTTATTTCTAGGGGATCTCCCTAAACGTCTTACCCTGGCGTGTGTGACCAACACCGCTTTCAATGGACAGTGGAGTGAGAATCCGTTCAACTTTCAACATTTCAACATCAACTTTGTGGCACTGCACGTGGCCGGCCATCAAATTCCAGCCCGCCCGTTACAACCGGATTTTGGTAACCAAAACTATGTGCGGAGCTACCTGAACCTGTTTACAGCCACAGGACAAATCAACCAGGACGAAGGAAATACCATCACTCGACGAGACTTTTACCGTGGGTACACGTTGTTCGCCTTCGACCTCACCCCCACCTTGGAACACGATCATCAACTGGCCTTGCTCAAGAAAGGAAACCTACGGTTGGAACTGCGTTTCGCCGTCGCTCTAGCCCAGACCATTAACGTGATTTGCTACGCCGAGTTTGATAACGTCATCAGCGTGGATCAGCAAAGAAACGTCCTGTGTGACTACGCCAGCTAGAGTCATGGATACAGAGCAGCTGATGGGCATACTCCAGCGAGATCCTCGGGTACCCTTTCGAGGTGTGTTTCCACGCAATGTGTTTCCCACCCACTCCACCACCCCAGCAGCCTACATCCTGAATACAGACCCTGGGTCTCGACCCGGTGAACATTGGGTGGCTGTGTACGTGGACACCCTAGGCCAAGGCGAATACTTTGATTCCTACGGACTTGCACTCCTGCATCCCGATTTGGTCAAATTCATGGACGTATCTACTACAGTGTGGCGTTGGAATACTCAAAGATTACAAGGACCCTTGAGTAGTGTCTGCGGACAGTACTGTGTGTTTTATCTCACTCACCGGAGTAGAGGACATTCTATGCAAACGATCGTACACATGTTTGATGATTATTGTCAAGCCGAAGACCGTGATGTACTCGTCTATGACTGGACTGCCTCTCGTTTTAATGTGCATGCTCCATTTCTCTGGTTAACTTAATTGATTCAATGCACTGCGCAGTACAATTGTTTTTTTATTATGACGTTGTTGTTCTGACGTTGTTGTTCTGACGTTCATTGATGTTCAATAAAAAAAGATTCATGAAAACACAAAAATGATGGTTTTGACTTATTTTTTTTTTTTTTTTTTTTTATTTATGTGAACAAGAAGGGGTTACACTATGTACAATAGAATACAGGTGGTATGTACAATAGAATACAAGTGGTATGTACAAAAAAATCTGTCAGGAGTAGGATTCGAACCTACGTTCTACATTTCGCAGACCAGCACAGTTAACTGGCGCCTTAGACCACTCGGCCATCCTGACTTTACAGTTTTTAACTCGTGTATCAAAAGTCATATAGTGTTCGACATTTTCACAAGTCCAGGTAAGTGGTACTGATGCCATCGGGAAGGACTTTCCGTTTCGGGTAAAAGAAAGTAAAGGCGTCTCGTTGCTGGATGTACGTCCGCATCTGGTGGTCCACCACCCGAAATCCTCTGTTAGTCCCACTCGCACTGGCCTGGCTTTGCAGCAGGTTCAGGTACAAGGCTTTGTCGATGTTGGGATCGCGCCGGTTCACCCCTTTGCAGCTAAACTTATTTTCGTCTCCCCCGTAACAGTAATACGTCTTGGAGGAGAGAGCAATCATAGCATCTCCACTCCACTCCAGCTTGAAGAGGCCCGGCGTACGCTTATCGTACTGGTAATGGTCACGTCGAGGTAGCCACTGGTCCCGTTCCACCTCATACTGTGCACGTAACTCAGGTTTCACCAGGGACTCCCAATCCGCATTAGAGACGGCCATGTAGGCCGAGTCCGTATCCATCTCCATGAGTTGCCAGTCTGACGGATTAAAATACACACCCATGAAATCATACAGAAACTGGAGCATCCTCAGCTTGGCCACCTGGTATACCATACATCCAATCTGCAGGGGCAGGTTGTAACGGATAGTCTTTTTAGCTAAAGTGATTTCATACGTGTCGTCATCGATGACCTCCACGGACCGAAACAGAGGAAAATTCACTTTTTTGCGGGCTTATGAAGTAGTACAGATATTCACGTTCACGTGCTTATCCTGGTTCGTGACCGTTTTGCCATAATAGCCATTGCCCGTCAATTTCCACGATTCACCGATGATGGCCTTACTCGGGTCTTGATCACCTTGACGACGGGCAGACGTCACGATGTCAGCATTCTCCGCAAAACAGGCGTTGGGTACGTACTGTATCACTTGGTATATTTTCGTAATTTCCACACCGTGGCTCATGTACCACTGCAGCAGCGGAGTGCCCAGCAAGATTTTCTCTGCCCACATACTGCCAATCAACATGCGTCGAGGTCGAGGCAAACATTCGTGTTGCTCAGCATAGGCCCCCATGGTGTCTCCAATATCATCCCGACCCATCAGCGTGTTCTTAAAGATGGGAGGGCACTGGGCGAAGAGGGGCTTGAGAGTGTCGGGAACATGCAAATCACATTCGACAAAGCCGTAGAGGCCCCCAGAACGAATGGCGTCGAACATCTGTGGCAGACTCAGGAGTCGCCGACGACTGAGCGGGTACTCGCGCTCTTTTAGGAAACGCCGTAAATGGGGCAGGGCCTGGCACATGGTGTGAAATTCACACTCCCACATTTCGATAAGATGGTATCCTCTCTCTTTCACGTAATCGCCGTTCTCCTGCACTTCTTCCCGTAATTCTTCCGGTGTTTTTCCACGTCGTTCGTTGAAGTGTCCAGCGCTGAAATGGCCTTCGTGGCCGTGCCAATAGCAACCGTAAAATTGGAATACGGTCGGTGTTCTACCCACCAGGGCAAACCCATCGACGGGGAGTCGACGATCTCCTATGCGCTTCTCTGTGGCGTTGGTCTGATGGCGTATATAAATTCCCCGTCGATAGGCTTCCCAATCCAACCACTGATCAGCCAGATGCTTGTAGGGAGTGCGTTGCGGCAACCAACGTGTATAATGTCCACTGGGCATAGGTTGGGCCAGAGACCACAGGTACAAGGCATTTGCATCGAAACCGATGATCTTAGCACAGGGTTTTCCACCGGGGAGAGTAGTGACGTCCTTTTCGTGATAACGGTGAAAAATAAGACTAGGTCCGCCGACAATGTTCTGCTTTAGACAATCATGCATGTCCGCATCTTTTTGCTGTATCAACGAGAAGTACGTAGGACACTCTTGAAAAAGATGGCGAAGCGCCAGACCCGGTAAACTCAAGCACTCCTTGAAGATGTCGACGTGCATCTCACCACGAAACAGTTGAACCATTTTCTCGGCCGCTTCCAGGAAAGGAACCACATCTAAGTTATTATACCATATCAGGAAATCTCGCAAGGTCTGCATATGTTGATCGTTCCATACCTGCTGTAGTTCCCGGTACGTGTCTTCCGGACATTCCACTTGCTTCAAATCGTCAAAGAACGCATCCCGGGGTGGCAACTGTGTTTCCTCCACAGTCATACGCCTTCACCCACTGATCATAGCTATAATTAGGAGCTAAGTAGTTCCGTACATCCAGGAAATGAAGTGATGTGGTAGTGAGGGCCATATGATTATTGATCTTCTTGATGACGGACTTGATGGTATTAGCCTGGGCCAAGTAGGGGTAGAGAAATTCCTTCACCATGTTCAAGTCATATCGCCCCGAGTTGAAACCGAGCACCGGTAACTGACCTAGGTATTGTAGGAAGCGCGCTTTCAATTTCTCCGCATACGGTTTAGGTAAAGGCACATCCTGCGACTGTATGGGTTCCGGCTGCGACTCCGACTCGGACTCGGACTCTTCATCGTCACTAAATGATACACCCGGTATAGGAATCCGATCGTCCAGTTGGTCCAGTACGTCCTGGAACTTGGACACCAACAATTCCGTACTGGCCGCACTGACCTCCTCTAAATACCCCATCATGCGGGTGATCAACTCATGGGAATCCCCGGTAGACACGAAACAGACCGGTGCAGCGTCATAGCCAGGTACGTTGCTGGAAATACTCACACTCAGGGGAATATGGCGCTGCGTCCACTGCGTTTTCGCTGAAAACATGTCCATGGGTTCCAACAGGGCCTCAAAATCGTAACACGCCCGGTAGGGAAAATAACGGTCCGCCTCCGGTATGATCAGACCCTCATCGGCCAGTTCCTCGAAAATAGTAGGCGTATTATGATACACACCACCAGGATATGCTCGCTTCACACTGTTGTCACAACTCTTCTCGTGTCGATGTAGGTGCCAAGAGTGGTGAAACACCCGATGGCATTGGGCACAACTGTAGGACTGAGCGTACTGGCTCATATTGTAGATCAGCGAAAAATGACTCACGCCATTGTGGTCGAAGACATTGACTTTCATCGTAGAAGCATACCGTTCTGTTCAACGACGAACCAATTCAGCCACAAATGTATCCTCCTCGCATCGTAATCGGTATACAAAGATATTGATGTTGAACAGTGTTTCCACGTCATCCAAATTCTTGAACGGAACTCCACGGAAGTGCCGCTGATCCAAGTCTAGCGCCTGTAAATACTGTTCCCAATAGTCATTGGCCACTCTGTCACAACACCGGGGATTACACTCGTCCAGATGCACGGCCAAACACCGAAACAGACATTTCCGGTCTTTGTAGGGTGCATTTTTCCCTCCCGTTAATGCATACAGTCCGGGTCGATGAAGCAGCCAAGGGGGTAGTAGTACAGGAGCACCGATAGGATGATCTCTCATTTTCGTGACGAAAAATGTGACGTTGGTCACCATTTCCACAAGCCATTTGGTATTGGGGCGTTGCAACCGGGCCCATTCCAATGGGTCCAACGTAGTCAGTTGGTCGATGAGTGGCTCCAGAGAAATCGCATCTGTCACCATGAACGGCTGGTCAAACACATAGGTATTATTGCTGGGATAATAATACCGCACCTGGTCCGTCTCCTTGTGCCGTAAAATGTACCCGAATGTCATATTCAACTTGAACGCTCTCTCCTGGTCTGTGAAAATGTTCTCGGCATAAGTAGACAAATACGTGAGGTCCTGCAGTCGATAGTTATACAAGTCCAATAGACGACGGTTACGGTGAAAACAATGGCGTATGGTAGCCCAGTGACGTCGATAAATGTCACTCACACGCTCGTCTTCAGGCAAGACTTCAACCGGAGGTGCTGCTGGGTCTCCTGGAAAATCTTCTCCACGTCTCATGCTTTCTCTCCGCCTCTCGTCAGAACAAGCTGGTCAGGCAGGTCAGGCAGGCAAGCAGGCAGGCAGGCTGGTCAGGCAAGCAGGCAGGCAGGCAGGCAGGCAGGCTGGTCAGCCAGGCAGGTAGGTCAGAGAGCTCCGTAGGGTAGTGCAATGAATACACCAAACCACTAATAATCTCCTCCTTTTATACGTTTTTCTACAACAATTTTCCAACATGGCGGCTACAACATGGCGGCTACAACATGGCGCCTACAACATGGCGGCTACAACATGGCGCCTCGGCTACAACATGGCGCCTACAACATGGCGCCTACAACATGGCGGCATGCCAGGGAAAAACCCCAGTACATAACAAACAAGTCTGGACATGTCCAAAGGTCACGCCTCAGTCACCCCAACCGGAAGTGACGTCATATGCAAATTTCTGAGGTCAAAGGTCAATTCGCTTCCATTTGCACTTTCCCTACTACTGCCATACATATGAGATCAATTTGTCAAAGGTCTAGGTCGCAGTCCCCCAAAACTGAATCAAGCTTAGCTGACTAAATGTGTTGGAATATTGTTGGAATATTCGAAGTTCTTTTCCCTGCATTTATATGGTATTGTCCTGTGGAGTTGTCTCCCATGTTTGAAACAGCTACATTAAGTTAAACTGTTGTGAAATAAAAACCATACATTTACTAAATTTAACGGGAAAAGGAGTCCTTTATGAACTTCACACCTGTTTATTAACTCAAGAACAAAGGTTTACTTCATCACTTTCTTCTTCCTTCATGAAAAATTCTCTCGTCTGAAAGGAATCCATTTGCAGGAAAACTACTATTTTCTTGTGTTTGACTATTGTCGATTTCAGTGTGGGATATGTGAGCTCTCAGCTCTTGCTTCAAGGTCAACTAGTTACCAAGAGTTAAGCTCATTTTAGTTTATCATTCAATATAAGATGTGATATATGTTACATTCTTATAAGCAAAAAATTGTAGACCTTTCTCTGGATTGCTAGATCAATTGGAATCAATTACAAGCGTCTAGTCCGTCATTCATAATCCAGCCGTCGTCCATTAGAGAATATCCGCGTCCATAATCCAAAGACCTATTCCATATTCCATATAACAGTATTAGCACCAAATTCAAAAGACAATCATAGTATACATAAACATAGGCTTGTTTCCTGCAAGAGAGAAGCGGTCAAGGCTATTAAACAACCTTGAAATTTGAACCAATGTAACTCCAGATATACGGGCGTATATTGAAGCCCCTTGGGCTCTTGTTTGTTCATGTGAAGATCCCCAGAATTTGCTTGAAACTGAGAGATGAAATGGCACATACATGTACTATTGCATTTTGACTGCATAGTTATACAACTGTTAACTATATTTTAGACTGAAAAATTGGAAAGATTTTTGAAGTGGCACTTCTACATTCCTGCTACATTGCACATCTCACCTGGGAAATTTTTATATATAATTTAAGTAAAATGGTTCTGGTGCATTTTGACAGAATATGTAGACTTTGAAGATAATATGGAATGATACCACAAATGGAACTGAATTGTCCATGTCCTCTGTGTCTCTATCTGTCTGTCTGTTCATCTTTCTGGTCATATCACATATGCAGATAGTGATGGATGAGAAGCCTTATGAAAATGACTTCACCTGTTTTATTAAGGTTAAATGTAACATTAGCAGTACTTGTTAAAGAAGTTAAGACGGGCTCTCCAAATAATTTAATTCATAATACATGTGCAATTGGCGACTGACTAGAAGCCTATCCCAGTTGACTAAACCTATTTTTTCAAGGTTATATACTTTATATTATGATATAACATGAAATATAGCTTGGCTTTCTAAATTAATACCACATATGCAACTGATGATGGACCCGGAGTGCATGAATATGTCTGACTTCAAAAACTGTATGTTAAGTCACATACTTTTAACTGTCAACAAACAGTTAAAATCTAACGTTCTTATCATCAACATTGTGGTTGTTCGGGCCTCACAGACTAGTCTTTTGTGTTAAATGCCGTCATTTACATCTGACGACGATACAGCTCACCAATCTTCAATGTACGAGTTGTCACAGCGAAACAGTTCACCAATTACCAGCATACGAGTTGTCAGAGCATTTCCATCATAGCTCTCTAGATTTGTATCTAATACCGCTTATGCCGGTGCTAGGGGCCGTGTGGTCATATCATCCAAGTTGCCACATGAACAGGTACAATAAAAGCGTACCTGAGATACAACACACATCACGAATCGCTAGATTCTTGGTATGTGCTTTAGAATAGGTTAATCAGAAGACTATTCTGTGAAGTCATGTGACGCAGTCAGTATGTCGGCACCTCTTCCCACTTCCCTTATATGTGTTGTAATTGCAACAGCCTCATGCTTCAACAATAAATTAAACCATGACATATCGGCTGAACTGGTGAAATATCCACCATTTTCAAGCTCAGACATACCACATCACTGTCAGAATATGGGTACCAGTGGTAGATCACACAGCCAGTGAAGGTTCCCAATTTGTGTTGAATGTCGTTGTTGCCTAAGTACTATTAGCAGCATTGCTTCAATGCATTTTGCTGAGAAGAACAGGACTTTCATAATGTGATGTTTAGCACTGTAATATCACTTGTCTTTATTGTACCATGTAAGCGACCTGTCTGCGTCTTGTGCGCTATCCTCCGTTATAGGGTGGATGGAAGGTGTCTGGTTCCATGATGCTTCAAAGATTTCTTCTTTGAAGTAGCAGGAACACAACTGGGCTGGGTGGTGCTTAGTTGGTTCATCGTGATATAGCTGAAATATTGTTGAAAGCGACATTAAATTCTATTCACTCACTCACTGTAAGCGACCTGTCTGTGTCTTGTGTTTTATAGGGTGGATGGAGGTTATCTCTTTCCATGCTGCTTCAAAGATGTCGTCTTTGAAGTAACAGGAATGCAACTTCACTTGGCTGGGTGGTGCTCAGTTGGATCGTCGCGATATAGCTGAAATATGGTTGAAAGCGACATTAAATTCTACCCACTCACTATTAACAGCATTTTACAACAACAACAGTTCACTGACCTCCAGTTGTCTGTCATTTTTATTTGCCGGCATTGTTTCAGATAGAATACAACAGCTTATTTCATACAATCAGGAATGAAAAAAAAGGCTGAAATCTTAATGTTCCAACTTTCGTAGAGAAATAAAAGGGGCAATTTGAAATTTTATTTTTATTCTGATATTCTATTTTTCAATGTTGGCGGCCCCATGAAACACAAAATTAAGTTTTGTACTGCCTCACACTGGGTTTCGCCCATTAGTAAAGAAATCCCTTCTCAGAGGCGCTACTACCAGGGATGATTCCTGATTGCTCATCCTCCACGGGTATATGCCCCACCCTCTGTCCCATTCTTAAAAAAATTGCCACACCTAATAGAGGGTGTGCCCATTTTAGGGAGATCTAAACCCTGTGAGTACCAATTTATTACACATGTATTCGGGGAAATGCTCTTCTCCCGTGTTTCACACGAGCTTTCATTCATTATAAGTTGAGCTGAGTATGACGATCAGACTCCTCTACATTATCTATGGCCAGTCATTGAGAGGTGAGTTGATGATCCACGTTCAAACACCTCTGCCTTAACTTCGGTCATTCGTTAGGAGGTGAGCTAAGGATCCACGTTCATTCAGGTTCCTCCACATTGGTTATGGTCAGCCATTAAGTGATGATTTGATGTAATTAAAATGCAAAACAATAATAGTCCGGGTCTGGATGGTTTCAGTATAGAATTCTTCAAATTCTTTTGGAAAGATTTAGGCCATTTCATTCTTAGATCTATAAATGAGAGCTATTAGAGCGGAGAATTGTCAATAAATACAAAAGCAGAGTATTGTTGTCTGCCTACCAAAACCCATTAAAGATAGACACTATTTGAAGAATTGGATACATATATCTCTCCTGAGTGTAACTTGTAAATGGCATCAGCGTGTAGCGAACCGGCTTAAATCTGTATTAGATAGTATAATACATGAAGATCAGAAAAAGGATTCATTAAGGGTCGATTTATAGGAGAAATTATTAGAATTATTTATGATATCCTTCTCATAGACTGAGAAATCATTTGATACTGTTTCTCATCAGTTTATTACAATGAAATGAAAGTTTTCCGGATTTGGGGATTCAATCAAAAGATGGGTAAATATATTCTACAATGGGGCAAAATCGTGCATATTTCAAAACAGATTCCTACCGAGTTTCTTCTCTATGAGAAGAGGTAGGCAGGGGGACCCTCTCTCATCTTATCTTTTCATTATATGTGCAGAAATTTTGAGCATACTTATCAGACAAATCCCGAAAATCAAAGGTATTACTCAAAATGGTACGGAATATAAATTGAGTCATTATGCTGGCGATACCCAGATAATGCTAGACGGAAAGGAAGAATCGTTCCGAAAAACCCTGGCAACTCTCGAAGAGTTTCATATTATATCAGGCCTGAAAATAAATGTGGAAAAGACAGGCTATCTCTTTGGATCCATTAATTACCATGGGCACTTGGTTATGTGAGGGGGTCAGACTGGACTGATCAAATATACGGCTATGGTATAGGAATGAATGGGTGTGGCGTGGAACTGATGTCATTCTGCGCAAGCGCAGTAGAAAAAGAGCATTGGAATGGACGTTTTGGGATTGAGATGGACCAGTATTGGTCCGAATGGGGAGGTGTTACAGTGAAACACTCGGTGAGGAGCATCCGACTGGATGGGTGTGGCGTGAAACTGACGTCATTCCGCACATGGACACTAGACAAGAGCATGGGAATGGACGTTTTGGTGGAGAGATGGTTTATGGTTGCTCCTAATGGGAATGCGTAGGAGTCAAAAGTCACTTCCGATCACGTGATCGGAACGGGAAGTGACGTCACAAGGGTCATAGGCAAATTTACAATGTCAGTGTTACATTTAATGCCCTTTCGGCTACACATCCCTTTCGAAGCCTGGCGTTGGCCTACCATCAGGCACTGTTTTCACCGTCGTCGCCCTATAAGAACCTGTCCAATGTCCGGTTAGATGATAACACCAGCCTATCCCACTACGCCTATATCATTTTGAGGACCACTCCACGGCCTCCAAGTTAAATCTCACCTTTGGATATTTATTACGACATAATGAAACGGACCAGCTCCGGTACTTTTATCCCAGTCACAATAGGCTCCTACCCTCGTGTGCGACCAGCCCTTCGCCATTACGGATCGTGCGTCCCTGGACACGACACTCGCCCAACTAGAGACCTTGATGCTTTCGAATGGGCCAGACAACAACTCCCCAACACCAAATGGCAGGTGGAGATGACGACGAACGTCACGTTTTACGTGACTAAATCATCGACCACCCGATCCTTTGACCTTATTTCATGGGCTTGTCTTCCCTATAAATACGAGGGATAATACGGGCGTTTCTCAGCTTAAATCCGTGGTCTTCATGTACGTCTATGCGGATAAGGTCGATATCATGGAGGAGGAATACATCAGTCATGCGGATCCTATACAACCGCGCCCGGCTCACATTCGTCTGACCCGGGAGGGCTCGACCAAATTCAAACGGGTGTTGTCTGGTGAGCTGAACGGTGACCGCATTCACTTGTGTCGCGATGTGTACGTCCGACGCGGTTCATTCTTGGCTCAATTGGCTCGGCGAGAGGGGGATACAGTGCATTTTACCCTCCATCCTGTTCTATGGTCCGCGTTGGAAGATACCGTGGCGAATGTGGATCAGAGGAAGAGCGGTCATCAGACGAGTTGGGGTGGCCATTTGCCATGGACGAAGCCAATGAAAAACCATCAGAAAGAATCTCCGGCCCCGCCCCAAGATATACCCGTTATAAATAAACGATAGGGCCGGGGTCCTTCAACATTTGTCACCATGAAGAGCTGGGAGAAGGTGTTGATCACGTATTACAGTTCCAACAGTTCGACCGCCTATAGTGCATTATTCGGCCTCTACCGAGCCGCTAAACGCCAGGGATACAACGAGCCCAAGCCCGAGATTGGTTAAAAAAAGAAGACACCTCAACCTTACATCGAGCTACCCGCCGCCATTTTCCACGGAAACGGGTCATCGTTAATGGTATAAATGCCTAATGGCAAGCCGATTTGGTCGATATGAGCGCCTTTCCCAAACACAACGATGGGAATCCGTATATCTTGACGTGCATCGATATCTTGTCAAAGGCGTGGGTGTTACCCATCCGGACGAAAACCAGGAAAAATCTCGTAGCTGCGTTCAAGGGCATCTTCAAGACGGGTCGCAAGTCGTTGTATTTGCAAACCGACGAAGTCACGGAATTCCTCAAAGTCCATAAGGTGTTCTTCTTTCACACGTACAAGGAGACGAAGGCTTCCGTTGTGGAAAAGTTCAATCGGACGATCAAAAGCCGCTTTTATAAATATTTCACCTATAAGAATACAAGGCGGTACATCGACGAGTTCGGTCTTCAACACGAACTGTTAAAATACTGCAGATCAGATGTCCGGATTTTGAAGGATGCTGTTTACAGTTTAGAAAATTGCTCATGTCTATGACCTCATCAGGAGAGGGGGACCCGGGCATCGACCCTTTCAAGTCCTGTATTACTATCCCTTCCGCGTGTAACTTGGTCTTCAGAACAAAGTTTTTACAGCCGTACACGATCGGTATAATTCCGCCGCATGGCTATCCCCCGGAACAGAAGCAGTCTATTACGGCGTTTCAGTGGACGAAGTATTTAAGCCATACGCAGAAGATTAGAATCCAACACGCAAAGAATGGGAAGGAGTTCAAAGTCGGTCCTTATCCGGTGGACGGGTACTACGAAACTCCATCCGAGAAAGTGGTCAAACAGTTTGATGGATGTATTTGGCACGGCTGCGTGAAATGCTTTTCTAGTGATATGGTAAACCCAGTAAACGGTAGAACGATGGCCGAACTTTATCAACAAACTATGGAAAAAAATGTGTACATGGAGAATCGCGGATATACTTACATACAAAAATGGGAATGCGACTGGCATAAAGACCTGCGGGAGAATGCGAACATCAAGACCTTTGTTGAACGGTTAGAAATCATGACGCCTCTGGAGCCAAGAGATTCGTTCTCCGGTGGCCTCATCGGAACTTCAGGCTATACAGGGACACCGAACCCGGAGAGATGATCAAATACGTCGACTTCACGTCCCTGTATCCGTTCGTCAACCGGAATTCTAAATATCCGCTAGGCCATCCCACCATCATCACCGAGAACTTCGAGGTGACCGCTAGCCTCACACCGCTGAACCGGCACGGGTTCGAACCCAGCTGGTCCATGTGTGAAAGTTTGTCAGTTACTTGCCGAAGGGCGGTGGTTCTCTCCGGGTACTCCGGCTTCCTCCACCAACCAAACTGACTGTCACCATATGAGTGAAACAAACTTGAGTGTGACATCAAGCCAAATTCCCTCCCTCTCTCCCGAGAACTTCGAGGATTTATAGAGTTACGAAGGATTAATAAAATGTAAGATTCTTCCTCCGAAACGGCTCTACTTACCGGTTCCTCCCTGTAAGATGAATGGGAAACTGATGTTCCCCCTGTGTAGAACATGCACCGATAACAAAGACCAATCTTGTGCACACGACGACTCTGAAAGAGCTTTGACGGGCCACCTGGGTTATTGACGAGGTGAAGAAAGCGATCACCAAAGGATACCGGATTCTGAAATTTACGAGGTCTGGCATTTCGACCAGACCGCGCAGTATGCCCCCGACACAAAAGAAGGAGGTCTATTCACAGATTACATCAACACCTTCCTGAAAATGAAGCAAGAAGCTAGCGATTGGCCCGACTGGTGTAGCGATGATGAACAGAAACAAAAGTACACCGTCAGTTACTTTGTGAAAGAGGGTGTGCGGTTGGATTGGCATCGCATCGAGAAGAATCCAGGTCTCCGAGCTTTGGCAAAACTCATGTTGAACAGGTATGTTGATTTAAACAGTATATTTATTCCACGAGGGAAACAGGGATCGGCGAACAGTCAGAACCTATTTGAACGCCTCTCCCCACAGATGTATTACACATACATGTACAATAACATGTTGACAGAGAACATATGTACCGTGAATAGGATTAGAAACAATTACAAACATAATAATTAACATGCAACTGCGTATTAATATATATGGGTAACACTACTATGGTATGTTAATTCAGAGAACCGTATTACGATTATATCGTTGTTGTTGTGATAAAATTGGTTGTAAGAGAAAAGAAAAAGAAACATTGTAATCTATATGTTTAATTACGGTATGTAATTACTTTAATAGCGCTTATTTTATTTCAGTTTTTGGGGAAAATTCGGACAGCGAACCAACATGCCGCAGACAAAGCATATCAGCGAACCCGACGTGTACTTCGACATGATGACCAGCGATATGCAAGAGGCCAAGAGTGTCCGGTTTGTCAACGAGGAAATGATGGAAGTTCAGTGGCAGCATAAGGAGGACTTCATCGAACCTTCGGCTCGTACCAACGTCGTCCTGGCGGCGTATACCACGACCTATGTCCGCCTTAAACTTTATAATCTGCTGGAATCTCTAGGAGACCGACGTATTCTGTACGCGGACATCGATTCGGCGATCTACACGGTGAAGGACGGAGAAGATGAAGCACCCGTGAGCATATTTCTCGGAGAATTGACAGACGAACTGGAAGGGAATAATATTGTAACATTCGCGTGAGCGGGTTCCAAGAACTACGCGTATAAGCTAGAGAAACCAGATGCCGATGGGAATATATCGCACTGCAAAGTCCGAGGAATAACTCTGAACTATAAGAACTCACTAGATATACATTACGACACAGTCGCTAATATGGTTCGTGGTATCGTGCCATCCAAGATCACTGTTACCGACACCCACAGAATCTGTAGAGATAAATTTTCAACGAGAATTCGTATCAAGGAAATGAAGAAAGACTATAGAGTGGTGTTCGATAAGCGCGTTATCGTTAATGATTATGATACACTCCCATATGGATTCTGATACCCAGAATATTAACCATTAATCTATTTATATACGTATACATTATGATGCGACGATGGACAATTGCATGAAGAAACTAGTTTAAAGAACGAATCTGTACAGTAGTTATGAAATGCATTGTCGATTAGAGAATGACGAATATTGTATCCATAATATGGCCAATACACAGGGGGGGGGGGATGACTGATCGAAAGCTATACACATGCAGAATGACAACTTATATATTAAGATTGCACCTAAATATCGCACCACCACCATATATTTGATGTATACGTGATGATAAAAAAATCTATGTAACCTGTTTAACTGTGAAGAATAAAATCAGACTTCAATTCTATATTGTATATTGTGTTCTTATTCGAGAAAATTCATCCCGCTTCTCAGTCTATCCTTCTTTTTGGATAAGCTACAAATTTCTTCGTTTACTCCGTCATCACTGCCAGCGATGGTTTATTAGAATAAATCGAATAAGGATCGATTGAATGGCTCCTGATCGGCTCAAAGACGAAGAGTGAACGAACATCATTGAGAACTGTTTCTCTTTCAAAAATTACCGGTATTCCGTTACTATATGCGGAAATCATTGATGGTTGGCTACTGAAAGGCGTACCTGTTTAATATGTCCCCCCCCCCGCATAGGAAGGACAGCCCAGTTTAATGCGGTAGAATATGGACTTTCTCCTTTCGAACGAGATAGCTGAATACTGCCGTTATGACGTTTCACTCGTGGTACTCGCTACGGCTCTAGCCCTCTATACCTACTTTCCAATCAACGATGAACGTCTTTGTTTTAAAGTATCCATTAGCGAAGGTCCCATGCCTCTAACCCATACCGTTCGGGAGATATCGGTTATTTACGGTTTTGATGAGGCCATTTCTGTTTTGACCGCCATTGTTTTAAAAACCACAGCAATCTACGGGCAATATCCACATGAATCTACTGACCAAGTGTCGTGATCCTAGGTCACCGGGGTCGAGGTCAAATTGTTGAGGAGCAAAAAATCAGGTCACCATCTTAAGAGATAGGGGAGAAAACGGTATAGTGGCCCCCTATACTACTCTGATACTAAATTCAATGAAAATTACATTTAAAGAAAATATAAATTGTTATTTTTAGTAAATGAGAACGTATATTTTAGCACTATATGAACATAGTTTTCAATTGGTTTAAATTTCCAAATATTTGAAAATATCGTGACTCTCGTCACCGAAGGTTGCTGGAGGATTTTTTTTTTATATTGGTATTGTTGATATTTTTCCCCACATCAGAATTTTTTATGTAATCGCATCGAAGCAGAACAGAGAAAGTTTTTCAAGTTCCTCTGTTTTAGATGTTTTATTCCATATTCCGGGGACAATTAGTTGTCACCATGTAAACGTTTTAACCTTCCTCTATCGGAGAATCGACGGAAGTACTTTGATCTTATGTTTTATATCGATGTGTCCACAGTTATTTTAACTCCAATTATTTTACCATGTACAGAAGAAGACATTTTATCCCCAAGCATCTCGTATTTTAATTAGGAGCAATCTTGTTCTTTTACGCTCACAGTGCTCTTACAACTCTTTGCAGTCGCATTTAGATATTTTTAGCAGTTTACCTTTTTTTAAATATAAGTGCAGAAATACGGTATTCTAATGTATGCAGAACCATTTTAATATACCTTTACATGTAATTCTAATGTCAAGTAATGATTTAATCCGAAATATACACTTTTATGTAGAATATTATACTCAGTGCCCAATTTATATACTCTTTATAATTATATGTTAAATATCGCACGTGATCTGAATTTATTATCCCTTATACTTAAATACTAAATATTGTGATTTTATCTTATTCATTGTTATCTGTACATACTTTGTTATCGTCTCTGTAAATGGATTCCTTGGATCTGTAGAGATTGAAGTTAAATATACAAAATATACAAAAGCGCCCGTCACCAAAAAACGCCCTTCCCACATTTTTTCGTAGACCAGATATTAGCATGCTTTTTTCTATTCGCTTCCTATGATCTCCAGCGACACGCTAATAACAGAGAAGATGTGTTTTAAGACGGAATTATTTTTCTCACAATTTATGAACCGGGAAAATTCAGGAAATTCGGAAAAAAATAAGCTACATTTCACTGAAAAGTATACTATTTTAAAACATCTGTAGAAAAGATTTGCTTTTGACAGGAACGGTATACAATGGACAAAATAAGAGCTCAGGGTCTTAATGTTATAATTACAAGTGATAAATCCATTCTAGGAATATTTGTCTGGAGAAAATGAGTAATTAATAAAGCTCTTTTACGAAGAAGATTTAAAATGCGCATTCGTGATTCCGTCACGATCTTTTGTGATTCCGTCACGGACTAGATGTAACTCCTGTGATGACCCAGTCACTCTTTTTTCACGAGGAAAAAAATGTTATCATCCTTGGGTACTGTATGTTAGTAAGAGATGTCATATAAGATTAATCAGATCGAAACAGATCAGCAGAAAAATTAGACAAGCAACACTAGTCAAAACGGAGGACTTTCACTGTGATTCCGTCACAGATATTTCCAAAGATTGTATAACGAAAAATCTGCAATATTTCGGAGGATATTATACTTTATTTGAAACTTGACAGCAGTAAATAAACAATAAGACGTAGAAAGCTTATGAAGAATACAATTTCAGTAACGAGCGCTTCAAACTTTTAAAGTACCTTCCAAATCGTGATTCCGTCACGCTGAAATTCATTAGTCAAAATCTTCGGCAGCCATCTTGGATTGACCTATAATGTTTTTAAACTTGACATACATGATACTTGGACCAAGACACCATCAACTCGATCAAGGCGACTTGTTCCCGTGCATTCAATATAGACGATACGCACCAATCAGTATCGTTGGATTTTCCAGTAACGGATTTGAACGGGGAAAGTTATAGCCAAGTTTGGCTTCGTTCATTCCTTTACTACGCCATGATGCCTCTCAATGAACTTACATGTAACCTCCGGTATCACACGGCTCCGTGGGTCGTTCGGCTCTATCCGGCAATAAAACAACCCCTCCCAGCTCTCTGTCCATTTGTTTTTCATGTTCGGCAAAGAGTTTGATTGCCGTGAAGAGCTCATCCGTCTGCAATCAGTCTTCAAACACCTACGGTCGGTCAGACAGACAGACAGAATTTAGGGTATTGGCGCCCCATTCGATTGAATGATTTGCGCCATGTCATTGATATTGCTTCAGTATAAAAGTAATCTGTATGAATAAAAAAAAAAAAAAAAAAAAATTCAATGGATTGAACATGCAGAGGGAATATATAGATTAAAAGTGTTATGGCTCAGGGAAAGGCAGGCGATGTTAAATGTTTGGCAGGTTATTTTCATGAAGGGGAAAAGTAAAATATATAAAAAACAATCAATATGTAGGCCATGCAAATTTGTATAAATCGAAAAAACAGCAAAAATTATCTCATAATCAACACATGCATACACATGCAAAAGCAGGTTGAAAGCAGCATACAAGTAAAAAAGAATAAATATAAGTATCGGCCATGCAAAAAATAGTAATGCTGCACAGACATCACAGCAAAATCACAGATAAATCAAATATAAAAGGAAAAAGTTAAAATTTACAATACATGGTCAGTATAAATTAAAAACGCTTACATCGGATGATAAAATCCGCAACAGCCTGGAAAACCTTACCGTGATTTCTAGAAGGCTTAAAAACATTCTCCATGGTTGGATTAAAAACACCTGCATGAATAAGATCAGTATAAAACAAATGACGTTGATTAACATGTCTGAGACAATGGAATAAAAAATGATCCACTGAATCATCCACCAAGCAGTCGTCGCATAAACCAGTTTCATGTAAATTAAAACGAGCAAGGTAAGAGTTAAGAGGAATATGCCCAGATTGAATTCTATAAAATAGTTTCTCAGCTAGTCGGGACGATAAGTTAAAATCATGGGCTAAAATAACATCTGAGTTAAAATCATGATAAAAGCGACCTTTAGTAGATGAATCCCAGTCTTCCTGCCACATGCCAATGAATTGGGGTTTGAGCCAACTTAAAATCTCGGACATGTTCATTAAAACTGGGATGGAAATACCAGGGAGTAACAGGGCTTGCTTGGCTAATCGGTCAGCTGACTCATTCCCCAACAGACCCACATGGGCAGGAAGCCATTCAAAACATATATGTATTCCCTGGAAAGATAAAACAGTGCAGATATGTAATATTTCATATAAAATAGGAGTAGATTTCGTCCAAGTAAAATTAATAAGTGCTTGTAAAGAACTCAACGAGTCTGATAAAATCACAGCTCTAGCTGGTCTAAAATCAGATAAAAACCGCAATGACATTAAGATAGCTGTGAGCTCAGCTGTAAACACAGATACATTATTAGTTAATCTAAAACACTTACTATATTTGATTTCGGGCACACAGAAAGCTGCCCCGACATGATCAGAATCTTTTGACCCGTCTGTAAAGACCTGTAAATATTGAGACCAATTAGTATCGATATGTTCCCTAGCACAAGACTGAATAATATACTGGGGGTCAGATTTTTTAACTTTACTATGAATATCTAACGATATGAATGGTAATTTTAAATGCCAAGGAGGAAGTGCTGGAACAGAGGACTGTTGAATAATTAAATCAGGAATATTAAGCATGGAACAAATAGATTTGGAACGAATACTAAATGGTTCTGGTCGAGAAGAATTGTCAACATAAAATCTATCATATGGAGTAGGGGTAAAAACAGATACGGCAGATTGGTTTTTTGAGGACTTTAACTTTAACGTAAATTTAAGAGTGCGCATGCGTCGCCGAATATACAGAGGCCACTCAATGCACATAACTTGTAAAACATTTAAAGGAGTGGTTCTGAGAGCCCCTGTACATATACGAAGAGCGTGACACTGAACAGAGTCTAGTTTTGATTTCAGTGTCGCGCATGCGCTATCGTATGCCTCACAACAATAATCTAATCTAGAACGAATTAATGCACGATATAATAATAATAATAATGTTTTCTTATCTGCACCCCATGATCTTCCAGACACACAACGCATACGGTTTAGCACTTTCTTACATTTAATGGTTAGGACATTAATATGTTCTTTCCATGTAAGACGTTTGTCCAATATAGCACCCAAATATTTAAATGAGTTTGAAATTTTTACAGTAGAACCATCCAACACAAGATTAAGCGGGTTCTATAATTGCCTTTTTGTAAATAATACAGCTTCAGTTTTCACAGATGAAAACTTAAAACCCCACAGATGACCCCATTTAACAATATCATTAATACCCTGTTGAATATATTTCTTTGCATGATTAATACTTTTACAGGCAAACCATATGGCTTTGTCATCCGCAAATAGAGAACATTTAAGTTTTGGATTTAGGGCAGATGGAAGGTCATTAATAGTGATATTAAATAATGTAGGCGATAAGACTGAGCCTTGAGGCACACCGTTCTCAACAAGAACGCGCCGAGATAAATCTCGACCAACTCGAACTTGAATAAAACGGTCCGATAATTTTTTTTTAACCCAGCCTAACATTCTCCCCCCAACCCCAAGGTTGTTCATTTTAATTAAAAGGCCATGCCTCCATAAAATATCATAAGCACGTTGAATATCTAAAAACACTGATAAAAAATATTCTTTGTTAAGCAGAGATTTCCTTATAGAATCATGTGATAACATGGTCAACAGTGGAACGATTTCTACGAAATCCTGACTGAACAGGGGAAAGTATATTATTTTTATCAAGAAACCACGTCAGACGAACATTAATCATTTTTTCCATGATCTTACACAGGTTAGATGTTAAGGCTATTGGTCTATATGACGTAGAAAGAGAGGGATCCTTTCCAGGTTTAGCCACCGGTATAACTACAGCTCTCTTCCATGATATAGGTAAACACATTTTCGACCATATAGTATTATAAAATAGAAGTAACACATTGAGAGCTTTTTCAGGCATATTTTTAACCATTGAGTATGAAATATTGTCCTCTCCTGGCGATGAATCATGGGTATTATGAAGAGCCTGTTTCAGTTCAGTAAGTGTAAAATCTTCATTTATAGGCATCTCATCAAATAAAATATTGTTAAAAGTGTGGGTCTGTTCCATTTTCTGCTTATGGGGTAAAAAATCTGAACTATAATTGTCCGTACTAGACACAAACGCAAAATTATCAACTAGAACATTACACTTGTCAGCATTTGTAACATTACAACCTGTGGAATTAGACTTTCGGACACCATTCATAGCCTTAACCTGGGACCATACTTGTTTTAGATTAGTTTTACTGTTCATTTTAGAACAGTAATCTCGCCAACTTTGTTTCCGTGCATTTTTAATTGTGCGTTGTGCAAAAGCTTTTTTCTTTTTAAAATCAATAATGTCCGGTAATAATCGAGTGTGTTTAGCCCTGTTCTTTGCCCTGTTCCGTTCCCTAATAGCTTTGGAACAGTCAGAGTTCCACCATGGAACAGGGGACTTGGTACTAGGTATACCCTTGGACATTGGTATAGATTTCTCGGCTGCGTCGTTAATGGCACTTACAATATTGTCAGAATACACATCTATATCATCATTAAAAAAATCACCAGAAAAACAATGATCACACTCCTTAGTGTAACTTACCCAATCTGCTTTGCTTTCTACGGTCGGTTGATTTCTCCGCCATTATCTTCGTACGGCCGGTCACGTGTGCACGATACGTTGCTGATCACGTGACACGTACGGAGATAATGGCGGAGGATTCAACAGGCCGTTGATGTTTGAAGACTGATTGCAGACGGATGAGCTCTTCGCGGCAATCAAACTCTTTGCCGAACTCGAAAAAGCAAATGGACAGAGAGCTGGGAGGGGTTGTTTTATTGCCGGATAGAGCCGAACGACCCACGGAGCCGTGTGATATCGGAGTTTACATGTAAGTTCATTTAGAGGCATCATGGCGTAGTAAAGGAATGAACGAAGCCATGTCAACTTGGCTAGGAAAGTTAATATGTTATCGGACACCG